>AZIM01000949.1:343256-355749 GCA_000516915.1 Ophiophagus hannah
CAGATTCATTCAGAGATCTATCTTTCTGCCTTTGGCTACCTGAGTCTGCACTGAATAATAGAAGCTTCAGTCCTAAGGAAGGTTCCACTATGCTTAAAAGCAGAGCTGAAGATCTAAAGATTAGCTAGGAAGCAAGAAATCCAATGGTTTCCTGTTTTCTAGCTAATCTAAATCTCCCAGCACAGCAGAACAAATGATGGTTGGGGGAAAAAAAAGGAAAAATAGCAACTTAGCAGGCAAGCCTTGTGTTCCCGGACAGCCTGGATTAATTGCTTTGGGGTGTGCTCTGGGGGTGACATTTCTCTGTGGACCAGCAAAATTTTCTCATGGACCACCAGTGGGCCATGGACCACCAGTTGGCGACCACTGATTTAGAACAATAATTTGGGTTCTGAATTGGATTATCAGTGTAAGCTAGACATCACATGAGTTTTTTAGGTCTACTGAATTGACACAGAACTTGTTTTGAAAGAAGCCAGGGAAAACATCAGAATCCAGGACAGCTACAGACCTATAAAATAAGGTGTTCTCTCCAGAGTTTATTTCCTGGTCATAATTGTCCTATAGTGGGCAGTTGTCAAATAACAGTAAATATTATATATGTAATGGGGATTAAAATTATATGTGTGAATCCAAGCAGGACTCCGAAGGATTGCAATATCCTTATTCTGGTCTTGCCAAAGATTATTAATCAATACAATCAATGCCATCTCCATTCTGAAGCTGAATCTACAACTGTCCTAAAGCAGGTTCATATAAATATAATTCTCTCAGCTGTAGCCCAACCACTTTCTCCATAAGTCTGCCCAAGAAGAGGAGGTTGGAGACAAAGTTGGTAACTGTCTAGTACAGAGGTGTGAAACTCGCATTATCACGGCGGCGTCATGTGACGCCCCGTTTAGCGAAGGGAAAAAGTCTTTTCCCCCTTTGCTAAACCTGGCATGGGCGTGGCCAGTATATGAGGCATCCGACTTGTGGGCCACAAGTTTGACAGCCCTGGTCTAGTATATCTGGGTTGAGTAATGGCTTCTTGAGCCAAGAACCACCACCATTTCTTTCAAAGAAATGGTAATGCTTCCTCTGCCAACAATGGATTAATCACCATCCTGATTCAGTTCCCCATCCTGTTTCTGGAAGTTTTCATCAATCAGGAATCCAGACTCTCACAAGCAACTGAGATGATATTACAAAGGACCCTATGCAAACCAAAGGGCTTACAGGATCTAACTCATCCCCAATAAGGTCTCAGTCATCTCCTTTGAACCTGCCCATCTAAAATCAAGCGCCAAGTAAATCCAAATGACTTTGTCCTTCAGGTGCTTAGAAAATGCCTTGCAGCTGCTCCTTAGATATCCTTTATTGCTTGTGCTTACAGTAGGAAATAGATCATTCTGAAAACAGTCACTCTGAGAGTGAGATTCACAGTATCTAAATTTGATAAATACAAATAAATAAAAAGGGGCTGCTGGGAGACAAAAGAGCAGGGAAGCATTGATGTTTCACTACTTTTATTCCCCCGGGGTAAGTCTGGATTATAGTGAAATATGCTTTAATGGGAATGGGAGCCGGGTATTGTGTTTGCTAGAGAATAGACAAAAAGGGAAGTCACTATGCTTCTGGGTCCTAGGAAAGAAGCAAACTGAATTAGAACACATTTTCTGTCTAAAAAAGTGGAAAGAATAGCAACCACATGCTTTAACACTGAACTGAGACAATTTGGGCTCCTGCTATGCAGTTCTAGGGGTGGAAAAATGCCCGGAGGCAGTAACATAAAAACAAAACTTCTCACCTTTGGCTACTGCTTTTTTTCACCTCTTTTCATTTTTAAGAATCTTTGAGTTGGTGCAGTTGATGATCACTTCTAAAAACCTGAAGTTCCAGCAGCAAAATGTTCTCCAACTTTCCAAATAAGATGGGAGCACTGACAGCTGCCTGATCTTCTTAGAAACTTCTACCTTACCTCCCCGTTCTGATTACTTGTCATTTCTGATATAGGCACCTTAAAGTCTTCATTCTAAACATGGCATATTCTTAGGCACCAACTGTATAGCAGCATGACCTCTAGTCCATGTACTTATTGTGGTTTACAATGATCATCAGCAGTTTTTCAAAGATTCAGACAATCTCCATCTGCTTGGAGATGTTAGGACTTGAACCTGGGAACGTTTGCATGCAGTGTATTTATATTATCACTAGGCCGTGGATCTACTTCCTTTGGTGTGTCCACCAGCATCTCAAACACATCCCTGTCCAAACAAAAATACCTTAAAACAGCCAAATGAGTCAGATTATATGATGGAGAATGCATGACACAGACACAAAAGCCATCAAGGGAATTGATTCAAAGAGAGAAGCTGCCCACTAAATACATGGATTCTTAATCAGATGATTTGGTTACTTAGTTTCATAGCATTTAACCAGAGTTTCAGCAAAGATAAAGGTTTAATGTTCAAGAACATTTGTGCATGAACTTACACAGCAGCTGGCTGTGATTGCCTGCTGATGCTAACTTTGTAGATACAGAATCTCAGTTTTAGATTTTAATCATGAGGGAAAAATTTCAGGAAAATGCTGCTGCATTAATGATATAAGCAAAAATTACAAATCAAGTCATTTTATCCATAGTCCATCTTGCTTACTCTTGCTCCCACATAAAAGCATCGTTAATGGGTTTTTATACAGGCTTTATTACTGTATTCCAAAATAAATTGTTCCCTCTCTTCCTTCCATGTGTATTTCAGTTAATCACGCATCTGGAAATGATTATATTATTTCTCTTGGATGTATAATCCAGAGATACTGATTCAGTAAATGTATGAAAGATTTTTTGGGGGAAAGGGTATTTAAATGATATTAATGAGACCAGCTGTTCAAAATTAGTCACCTTCCAATTCATATTGTCATCTTTCTGCAGTTTGAAAATACAGATTCCCAATCTGTAAATACTGGGGATTAGAAGAATTTGAACCAAGATGGTTTGCATTATTTGACTAAGCTTCTGAAAAATTGTCAACCTGCTAATTCTATTTAAAAATTGGACAATTTTACATGTTTGTTTCCCTTTTGGGAACTGAGGGTGAAGGAGGGACCAAATCTGAAATTAATTATCTGTTAGAAATACACTGTTTTAAATAAATAAAGCGCACTTGTAATAGAAGAACACAATTACAGAAATGTGCTTAGCTTTTAATAAAATATATAAATATGAAGATTCAATTCAATGAGGAATGTTACTAATCTGAATGCCCAATTATTACCCATAGGACTGACATTTCCTAGTAATTAATCTCATAACAGACTTTCTTGCAGAATTAGATGCCAGCAGCAAACTTGAGGAACTTAACTCTAGTACATTTCAGCTGATGTGGCTTTAACAAAGACTCAATGGGCTTAAGTAAAGTAAGACTCTTTTTTCACATGGCCCTAGATAATATTTGGAGACCCCAGGTTGATACAGAGCTTTGTCTTTATGTTGTGGATTGTCAATGATGTAAGCCACCTAGGGTCATCGTGTGCAAGTTGGGGGCCATATATATATTTCTTAAACAAACAAGCAAATATTTTGCAACTGAATGAAAAATTCCATAACCAGGCTAGATTCAAAATATGGTATGCCAACACTTTTCATTTTTAAATTAAATTGAATCTGGTTGTTTTTATTTCCTAGCCAGCTCCCAAGCTGTGTCCCATTAAGGTTGCCAACATGGCCATTAGAGGAAAGAGTAAATTAACATATAGCTTCTGGCACAATTGTAGACTCAGACAGCAAAGGCTCTCAGTAGGATATGTACTGGACTATGTAGCAACATTATTGGTAAAGAATCCATGGGGGGGGGGGTCAATTCCCAACCCTTCATTGATAGAATCTGGTAAATTTAGATGGAGAAAGACACCTGCACCAGGAAACGGTGCCAAGAAGCCAAGCTATGCTTTAACTTCAGAGAAGCCAGAGCATTTTATATATCTACCTTATACTGAGCCAGGGTAATGCCTATCACAGACAAATCTCTCAGGAAGAGTAATCCTCTGAGATTATTTAAGTTGTAATGCCACAGATAAATGTGTAAAGTTGGTGCTCTCCCACTGAGCCATACATTTTTAAAACTAAGAAAAACAAAATGGCTTCCTATTGATTAGCATTCAACCAAACTTGTCATACGTTATCCTAGGAAGGAAATAGGAAGGTGGCAGAAAGGCATAACTTTTCTGCTAGCATCTAACATCTTTTTTCAGAAAATACCTTTATATGTGCTTTAATGAATGCAGTTTCTCTGCCTCTCTCCCCGAGAAAGGTCAGAGTTGATAAAGAAACTGAGACCAAGCGCACTGCAGTTGGACAACCTTGATGGGGAATTAGCAAAGGAGATTGAATCTAAAGATGTTTTTGATCATGAATAGCAACTCTTTCTTCTTCTTTGCCAGAGGCATTCTAAAAAGGGCAGCGGGTTCAGTCAATCCGTGGGCAGGCAGAAAAGTCCATATTGGAGAACAGCACTTACCTTTCTTTGATGCTTTCATATCTTTTTGCCTGTGGTCACATGGATATTTATTTGTACTTTAGAAGCTTTTATACTGAGCAACCTGGGTGCATTGTGAAAAGATTTTGAGTAGGATAAGATGCAGTATAAGATTTTAAGATTTTAAGTAAGCTAAGGTGTAGTATGTAATATTTTATCCTACGAAGCAGTTTTTATTTTCATTCTGTTATAGAAAAAATGCCAGGTTCAAATAGTCATCCAAACACTGCTCTTCAGGGTTTTTTGGGTTTTTTTGCAATGGTTACTTGAGTTTTAAAAATTAAATAAGGAATGATTAATGCAAAATATTAAATTCAGGAAAGTTTTTAACTAATTATGTTTGATCAAATAAAGCAACTACATTTAATTAGAGGGAAGCTGTACAAGCCAAGACTTTCAATCAAAATGTATAAATTACACGAACACAAAAGTTCCTTATGAAAGCATGGAAAGTGGATTTTTGGATACACTTAGGTGCGTGCGTGTGTGTGTGTGTGTGTGTGTGTGCGCGTGCGCACGCGCGCGCGTGTGTCTGTATCTGTCTATGCAAAGAAATATTAGTTATATTATCAATCAACCATTACCTTGTTCAAGGTTGGGCAAGTGCAAAACTAAATTTCTATTAAACTATGGAAAAAACTAAATATGCATTACAAAAATTAGCCAGAGGTTTTTTTTTTAATTTCATGTTAACTGAGGAGAAACAATGTTTCAAAGGGGATTCATGCTAACTTGCAATAAATATTTTTCTCTACCTCTGCAGTATAAATCTCTGGGTAGATTCTTCTGTGTTTGAGCCAGGGAACCAAGCACTTAAGTTAATGGAGTTTGTAATTTATGCAAATATTACGTTATTAGCTTTTGATATTTGTCGTATAACATTTTAATTTGACTGCAGATCTTGCTACCCTTGTGAATGTGGGAATTTAAAAAGTGGATGATATGTATATATGAAGAGAAAGGATTGTCCTGCTGTTATTGGTTAATTGCTGTTTTCATAATGTGTTAGATAGTTGTAGATATAAATTGAATAATATCTATGACTCACCACTCAGAATTCTGAATATATTCCTGCTGCTCATACTGGTGAATTGGTTTATGTGGTGGTGAAGAGTTAGGTAACATGCTTACAGATACTGGGACACAGATCTACTGAAGACCTGAGTATTTGCTTCAGCTTGTACTTGGATCAGAAAGTTTAAACTTTTTGCAAATGTCTCCAACATTGGCAAATAATTTTGATTTTGTCAATCCCAGAGAAGGTGTTAGGAGTCTTCAGATCATTTTTCAAGAAACACTACTCTATGGTTATGTTTTGTGAAATATTTCTCTTAAAATGCAACCATTCTATGCCACGTAAAATGCAACCATTCTAATTTATTCCAATTTTTATGGAGTTTTGAACTGCATTACAGTATTTGGAAAAAAATACTAGTTTTTAGTCTCTAATGTGATTTGCCTTCTCTTAGATTTGACATTTGTTTTCCTTTATGAGAAGTTCTTTAAAATTTGTGTCTTTGTGGCCTATCTCTGTCACAACTTGGCTGAAGAAGCTTCTTGGATGAGAAGCANAACATCTTCAAAGAAAAATCAGAAAGTCCAATTGCCTCTTGAAAAAGTACGTTTGGGATAACCATGACCTGGATGACTGAGAATCTCCATAGACATGCAGTATTAAATATGTCTAGTTTGATGAAATGAAGGACTAGGAGTGACATGATAGCAGTGTTCCAATATCAACGGGGCTGCCACAAAAAAGAGGTGGGTCAACCTATTCCCCAAATACCAAAGGCAGAATGTGTAGCAAGAGATGGAAACTAATCAAGGAGAGAATCAACTTACAACTAAGGAGAAATTATCAGTGGAACGACTTGCGTCCAGAAGTTATGGGTGCTCCAACACTGGAGGATTTTAAGAAGAGACTGGACAAAAATTTGTCTGAAATGATATAGAGTCTCCTGCTTGAACAGGTGGTTGGACCCTAACCCTAACCCTAACTCTAACCCTACTTGATTTTTTCACAGTTCTGTTCACTAGATAGCATAATAAACAACCATGAATAGCTTAGTTGTTCAGGCTTAGTGTAAGACAGAAATAACTGATTTGAGTATAGCCTCACCATTCAGAATATAGGAGCATCAAACGTGACCCTTCCTATTCTCCTCTGTAACAAAGCCTTTTGTACTTTGACATTAGAAAAATGAAGGGAATAGAAATGTTTGCATAAAGTATTGATGGTTACTTGAAAAATTAATATGCCAGCAAACCCCAAAAAGTAAAAAAAATCAAAATGTCTATTTCAAATTCGATTAGAATTGTACAAAACTTGATACATTTTTTATGAAAGGTGCATTTATTTATTTATTGCAATAACCTGTCTTTTTTCTTTTCACTGGAGTGGAAGTGAATTTTATTCCTGCCAAAGTTTTGCTTCAGAAAGTACCATAATGTATTTTTCTTTCTAATTTTCTCAAATATGGTCAGAAATAATATTAATTTATTAAGAGGCAATGCATGCATACCCAGACACAAACAGACACAAAAATATCATCAAGCCTTTACATCAATCCAGAAGTTAAACTGCGATGCTAACCATTCCTATCCCATGCAACTTAGAATATTATAGTTATTCAATGGAAGGCTGCATGTTATGCATGCTTGATCTACAGTATTCCTAAAAGCTACGGTAGGAGGCAACCAAATTGCCCTCCAGATATTTTGGACTATAATTTATTGAATTCCTTCTCATGCATCATAGAGATTGGAGCTGATAACAGTCAAATGTCAAAACATCAGTAGATAATGAGTTAATCGGGATAGAGCTGTTGATTTATGTTCTGGTCAAAGGACAATTGAAGAATGTTGAGACAGGCCTTGGGGTATTCCACCCTGGCATTTCTTATTTTTTGCTTTATAATACAGCTTTATAATTAGAAGGATGACAATTAGTTGAACAAATTTTACATGCCTTAGAAAAGTACAGAGACAATCTTGAATGCAGGAGCAGTTGAATAAACATCAGCTCAACCCTGAAAAAGATGAGGGGGTGAGAAAGAAATTCAAGATAACTCTCCCTTGATTCTCTTTGGTATAAGAGGAAGTAGAAGGAAACATTGATAGTCTTTCAAGATTCTACAATAAAATTCCAGTAGTCTTTGCAGTATCTTTTGTGACCTGCCTTACCTTAAAAAGCTCATACAAATGGCCCTCTTCATTGCTGTCCCTGTTATGACTTTAGCTTACACAAAGCCTTTTCTCTTCCACTTCATGTTGCTAGCAAAATGGAGGCATCTGATTCTATTTCAGAAATAGAATCAGGTAGAACTCTAAAGTTAGAGGGAACAGTTTAGATGTTGTTGAAAACATCTCTACAGAAAACTACTATGAAACCATTCTTAAATTATATTATAGTGCTCTGTATAAAAATGGCCCTGACAATTTACATTACTGACTGTACTGCTGGTATAATTCAACTTCATATAAAGAACTTCACTTTGTAAATAAAGTCAGCTGCTTAGGTTTTCAAGAGGATTTTCTTGCTGCAGATAAGCTCATTGTTATATAGTGACTCATGATACCAACTTATTTTATAATTGCATGGGAAATTTTCTCCATCATACTTTTTTTACAATCCTCTTGTAGGAGCAAAATCTCTTGTTTTCAAGCTTTTGACTTTACTGATAGAGGTAACAATATTTGGATAGCAGAGCTAATTTTTTAAAAAATATTCCTTTTAGAAACCTGAAAGGCAAGAATAATTCACTTCTTAAAAGTACTCTCTAATATGAAAATTCAGTAAAGAAAGGTCATTGGCAAACAAACATTTCCTGAGCATTCATCTAGTATGCAGCAGGAATACATTTCCAGTAGAATGCAGATACAGAATAAAAATAAAAACTCCAATACTGTATGTCTAACTCACTCATTAAGAAAAGAAACATAATAACAGAGACCTTACAGGCCTTTTAGTCGAAGCTCCTGCTAAAGCAGGAGACCTTATACCAGGGGTATCAAACTGGCGGCCCGCAAGTCAGATGAATCACGTGCAAGCCACGCCCAACCCAGCTCCAGATGGGGAAAATGTTGCAAAAAATGTCATGTGACGGCAATATGACGCGGCGAGTTTGACGCCTGTGCCCTATACCATTTGAACAAATGCTTGTCCAATCTCTTCTTAAAAACCTCCAGTGTTGCAGCACCCACAACTTCTGGAGACAAATTGTTCCATTTATGAATTGTTCTGTCAGGAACACCTATAACAGGTAAGCTCCTAAACTTCCTATGTAAGCTGATGACAAGAGAGATTTAACATCCTTGTCCTTCTTTGGCAATGAGCTAGTTTTTTTCACCTGGGTAAGGAAAAGAGAACACATTGTGTCATAATTCACAGAAATACCTCCTTTATCATATTTTCATGTCTGATGCAGAACAGGAAGCTTAACCCCACACCTCAAAAACTATATAGAAAATATGTAGCTTGCAGCTGCCCTGTGTTTCTATGCTGAAATGAAGTTTCCTCCAGATCCAGTATATAAATGGCCATGCTATTTGGAATAGATGGACGAGCCCACCTGCCACATTTCTAATTAATTATTAAACATCTCAATTTCAAAGACATTCAGTGATATACAGGAACAATGGCCAAGGCAGCAATAGAATAAATACACACACACACACACACAAAAACCCCCACCCAAGCACGATTTTTAAAAATAATTATATTAGCAGTCACTCCTTGATAATCGTGAACAGACATCAAATTCCAGGATAATAATAGACAGGGCAGCCAGGGTTTGTATAAGCTTCTAATTAGAAGATCATGAAAATAGAGGCAGTTTCATGAAATACGCATTGTAGTAGACAAGTCATGAGGTGACCAGGATATGAGTGACTGTCTGAAGGGGGTCCCACTCTAGTAAAGGGTGCAATTAGTACACCAGATGGAAGTTTGCAAATATCTTAAAGGCCACAGCTGCCACTTGCTCTTTGAGTAGGAGCTGTGAATCCAAGATGACTCATACTCCTGACTGGGGAAGTGGAACCCCAATCCAGAAGTAAAGATGGAAAGGCAGTTTCAATAGTCACAGCCACTTGAACTTGGTTAGAGTAAGTCAGAGCTGATTCCTCCCTCACTCATACAGCTTCCAAGGGACAAGGCTTTGACAGGCTTGCTTGATTGTGGGGGAGGTGGGGGTAGGATCAAATCTCCAAATTCAGTACCTGGAGATTATGCAATCATGGATGAGAAGGAAAATTGAGGAGGGATTTGCAATCTTTTCTCCATCAGTGCTACTTATAAGCAAAGCACAATTTCTCTCATTCATTCGTTTTTCAAACTAAAAACTTTCATAGTTTTGCATACCCAATTTGTTCCTGATATCTGAAGTATGTTAAATATTCAGTTTGACTAAACAGGTTGTTAGCTACCTCTATGAGCAAGGATGATTAAATGGTATGAAATGTTTTACCTTTCATAACACGCAACACTTTAGGAATTACATTCAACTTTGATCAAGACTACTGTCTATCACAAGTTAGAACCACACATGCTATTTCAGTTTTTGTAAGGATATTTGTATTTGAAGATAAACATATTCTGCAAAAAATGTGAGTATATTTTTTCTTGTGCCAATGCATTATGACACCAAAACCTCCCAGATTATTCATTCACACACTGTATTTTAAATGCTAGAAGATTAATTACAGATTGACAGGGTATGCTCCCAAAACTCTAAAATCATAAATTACAGATCATTGGTGTAACAGACTGATAACAAACCTTGCAGTATCTTAATATTTTTCTTTTGTTCCAGTATAAAATTTTAAGCCACCACAAATCACCTAAAGAAATCTTGAGGTAAAATAAAGTCGGAAACACTCCAATGCACTTCCATGCATCTTTTCAAGCTCCACAGCCAGAGATATCAATGACCTCAATAACACTGTAACAGTAAGGACAAGTTATTTTTCCTTATTTATCAGAGTCTTAAACTCTTGCTGGCCAGCTTTTCTACAGATTTTCCTTGAAACATTGATACAGAACAGATGTCCCAGTTTTGACATTCTGCACATATCAAACCAATTCTTAGCCATGCCTCTTCTATGCATGCATTTCAGCAGCCAAGAAAATAAGAAGACAGATTCTGTTTTCTAGCTATTTTCCACTCCTCACTAACCAGTGAACCATATCCCTTAACACTCCAAGGTCTTGTAATTACAGAACAGGCAATCACTTTGAGCTCAGAGATTTCAAATTAACACATGGAGTGAGGAATGTTGCTGGCCTTACTTCTTACTTGTACTGTAAGGCAAGAGCCTGTCCTATATGATTCTCATCCCACCTTGATATCAAATGTAACAGCCAAATTCATTAAGTTTATAGTATTTAATGTGTAATATCATTTGAGATGTTCAGTTGCAGCCTGGATCTTTAAGTGGAATATTAACTCAGAACCTGCTATGGAGAAGCAGTATATTTCTTTCTGCTGGTAGCACAAAGTCATGTGCATAAATGCCTCCTTGCAACAGTACTCATGCATGTCTTCATTCTCCTTCACATTGAAAAGTAAACAATTACATGGACAAAGCTCCAACCGATCATATTGGTTGTTCTCATACTATAAGATGATTTACAAGGTCTGTATGACAGAAGGGAGGAAGTTATAGGCTGATTTTCTAGCAATTGCTGCTGCAGTTCCCAACTCTTGATTTTTGCTTCAGCATCAGTTCTGGCTCTGCTTCATTTGGGATGGAATAAAAATGACTAAGGGTGGATATTAAATGCTATTAGACCACTATTAGAGAAAAACCTTCTCCATTATATAAAAGGACTTTAAAAAAAAAGAGCTTTATGGGGACTTCTTCAGTCAGAAACACCTGGGAAATTCTGAGATTAATATCTAAGTACTTCCGATGTACCTAGTTAAACAATAACAAGATCAAGAACATGTTTGGATAATAATGTGATTCACATATTTCTTGATATCCAGAGTGTAACATTTCCTCACTTATCTGAACCCTGTGTCTAATATTTTACTGCTGCAAGTGCATCCCAGTGAGCTGATGAGTCCCCTGCGGTTGAATTACTTCAGAGTAATTCTCAGCAAGGGCGTGGTTCTGTCTTTTTGCTCACCTTCTCAAAGACTTGATTCTGTTAGACTCTCAATGATCCTTTCATGCAGTTCAAAACTTGGCTAAGGAAAAGAGACTGCTTAATTGCCTGGTGCTTAAAAATGAAATAGAGAACCTTCACTTGCTTCACAATCACTCATTTCACAAACCTTAAGATACTGCTCTTTATACATGACAATGCCTTTAATAATAATTTTCCATTACAAGCTTTAGAGTTTTAAAATTAGAGTGGGTATATTTCCCCCCAGTGAGAAATATTCTTGCCAACATGAAAGAGTAAGAAAAAAATATATTCATGAAGTTCTGGTAGAAATAAAACTGGCTGTAGAAAATTTACTTTGGAAGATACATGTATTTTAGCTATAAGATACATCACTGTACCCATAATTGCCAAAGGGGGAAAAGCAGTTTGATTCTACTTAAGCTCTTACAGTCTTGTATAGCACAAATCATGTCTCAGTCCCAAATCATGCCTACTCACAAATATATCCTATTAATTTAGAACGCACATGCAAGGGCTGCATGCTTAATTAGAATTACATATTGCTTCACATTAGATGTTGTATCTGTGACTTCATACAGTCATATTCAGTAAGCCATTTTATGTTTAAAGTATTAACTTTCCTGCATAGCCGTATGTTTTGAGTCCGCTCGACACTGGATTAAAAATGAGAAGAACCATCTTCCATATGGATGCATCAATAATTTGTACATCTGCAGGTATGCCCTGTCTCGCACTGCATGATATGTAGTCATAACATTATACGTAAAGAAAGGTAAAAATAGCAATAGCACTTAGACTTATATACCACTTCCCAGCCCTCTCTAAGTGGCTTACAGAGTCA
>AZIM01000949.1:420396-434360 GCA_000516915.1 Ophiophagus hannah
CTGCTTAGAATGTTAACAACCAGTTCTAGGGAATAGGTGCAAACTGGTAGAATCCCACCCCTGGTACCTACCTACCTACCTACCTACACACATACATACATTATGTCTCTTCTCCCACCAAAGCAGAACAACAGAATAACAGACTTTGGAGATCTTCTAGTCCAAGCCCCTGCTCAGGAAAGCCCTTGTGCAGGAAACCTGCTGTCCCACTGCTCAGGAAACCCTGTATTATTTCAGACAAATGGTGGTCCAATCTCTTCTTAAAAACTTCCAGTGTTGGAGTATTCACAACTTCTGGAGGCAAGTTGTCCTACTGATGAATTGTTCTAACCGCCAGGAAATTTCTCCTTAGTTCTAGGCTGCTTCTCCAAATCAGTAGAGGTAGATATAAAAATTGATTGTTTTGTTTTAATGCAAATTAACATTGGGATTAAAATTAATTCAGGTTTTTTGTAACTTCTCTAATACAGGATTTTGATTAAAGCTGGAATACCTTAATATATATTAAGGAAAACAGATGATCGCATGGGCAGAAATGCTCTATATTTACATGTTGCCCTTTTAAGCTTTTTTTTGCAGCCTCCAAAATTGTCATCAGCTTTTATTTTTAATTGGCAGAAAGAAAAAAATATTACATATATGACTAGAGAGTATATATTTATGTTAGTTACACATAAGTGTACATTTTTATGAA
Organism: Ophiophagus hannah; assembly: GCA_000516915.1. Lineage (NCBI taxonomy): Eukaryota > Metazoa > Chordata > Lepidosauria > Squamata > Elapidae > Ophiophagus > Ophiophagus hannah. The sequence continues at coordinate 421,091 of AZIM01000949.1, forward strand.
ATCAAACTAAATGTCTTTCTTTTGTCTTGGCCTTGTCATGGCATGCCTATTGCATATCAGACCTGGAAATTCATCATTCTTAACTTTGGTCAAAAGAAGAGAAAATAGTTCATGGATCCTATCAAGAATCAAACAAAGCAAATATGCAATTCCTCAATACACTTCCAATCCAAACAATGCATATGGAATTCCTCAAAACACTTCCAATCCAAACAATGCATATGCAATTCCTCAAAACACTTCCAATCCAAACAGTCCATATGCAATTCCTCAAAACACTTCCAATCCAAACAATCCATATGCAATTCCTCAAAACACTTCCAATCCAAACAATCCATATGCAATTCCTCAAAACACTTCCAATCCAAACAAGCAAAGATATCTTTATACAGAGAGAATCTGCAAATAAAGATGTGGTTTCAAGCCAGAAATAAAAAGGTTTGGGGATTTCTTTCCAAGCCCCTCTTCACATAATAGAAGACCATATGCTTTGGAAGAATTTTTAAAAGCCAAAGAGTGCCTCTGAAAGCAAAAACACTGACATGTGGGTATAGTTCCCTCGGGCTTCCTCTCACAATACAATTGCCCCCAGAGCATCATATAAAGGGTTGCCAGCTAACGTTCATAACTGTAACTCCAAAGGGAACCATGTGTAACTCCAAAGGGAAACATGAATGGTCTGGCAGCCAAGAGACCGGCAGTGCAGAATTCTACAGTCCGCAGTGTCTTTTCCACAATCCCAGGATATTAAGGGAAATGCTGGCTTCACATGACGCTTCCCAAGCAGTACAAAATGCAGCATAACCCTAAAGGGAAAACTTGAAATCAAACAGTCTATAAATTCCTGATAGCTTTCTAGCAGAGTAGGCTAGCAAATAATTCCTTTTAAGAGATTGTACTTCAAAGTGAGCCATTCTTTTCAGTAAATATGTAATGATAAGAAGAGTTCCCAGGATACAGAAAGGCAAACTGACTCTTAGAAGGAAAAAAAACTAAATTCTGGAAGGATAAAAGCTCAGAAAAAAATGAAATGTTAAATGTGACTTTTCCTCCAATAGAAGAGACACCATTCAAAAGAGACAACAATAAGCTAAGAAGAAAACAAAAAAGACCAGAAAACATCCTTTCCAACAACCAACATCCAAATAAGTGGAGATTAAGTCCAAGCAAGCAGAAAATAATTACCAATCAGTTACCAAGGAGAAAACCATATCCCCAACAATACTGTTAGGGCAAGTTACTGTATATAAACAGGGAGCAAAACCCACACTCACTAGTACTGATACATAGTCAAGTAATGAAATATCTACAAGCCACCAAGAACTCAGAGAGCACCAAGAGATACATAGTGTCTTTTCCTCTTCTTGCTTCCCATATTAAATTATCAATAACACTTAAAACAGTTTTAAAATTCCAATATTGTATCCTGTATGATTAAAAGCATTAAATTGTGGGTATAAATAAAAGAGCAAAGAAAGGCTTTCTGTGAAAGTATTTTATCCTGTGACAGGAGTCATCAATCTTAACAACAAAAACTTAAACCCTTCAGAGTTTTGGGAAATAGTTGCTGAAATTATGACATATTTGTCCAGACACATAGCAGTAAATTATATAGACTAGGGATCCATATTCTTTTTAGTACTATGAACAAATTTGGAAGTTTAAGTGTCATTAGGTGAACACAAAATTTATTTTTGAGATCATCCTAAACTAATATTATAATTTTGAAATATTTTATGCTATCTGGGTAATTCATAATCTGTCTTAAATCTATCATTTAGTAAATAAAGAAGACATATGAAAAAATAAGATATTGTTAACCTGCTCAATATACCAAGATACCAAGTTTATCTTAGCTCTCTTTGGCTGATCTCAAAAAGGTAAGCAGGACATTAAACGGTGAGTATTGGATAAGAGACTAGTAGTAAACTTGTAGGCCAGAGGGGCATTCAAATCTGTAAAGGCAAACTTCTCTATACTGTTAAAGAAAGCTGCTAAGAAATTAATCAACTGAGAGGAAACTTTACATATAAGATTCACTTGTTTGCACAATGATAAATTTTAATTGGTGTGAAGTTCATTTTTCCTGAATAAACCTACTCTTCTTTAGTTGACCAATGGAATCAGTTGCTACAGAAAAAAATGAGAGGGATCATTTTTTCCCAACATTCACTGCAGTTCTGTGCATATTTAGAACACTAGATTGGGTAAGCATTAGAAGCCTGCCTTGAATATGAAGTTTCTAATAATCCTGTCTTGCAGGATTGTTTGAACTCTTTTGGGAATGCATTTATATAATAAAAGAGGAGAAGAAAATATATTTCCTCCTTAGCTTTCTCTAAATCACACATCTTATGAAGCAAATCTTATTTCAGCATGTTCAATAAAGCCAGTTTAATAAATATAACATATAATGTTACTTGTGGAAACTTCATTCATAGTTTAAAAAAACTCTAGAAATTTATGTCATAAATAGATACCAGTGGACATAATCTGCAAAGTGGTGGGTTTTTTGTTTGTTTTTTGGTTTAGGGTAGGTAGAAACTGCCTTTTCAGAAGCTTACACTGTAACAGATTAACAACGAAAGTATTTTGGTGTTAAATTGATCTGGCAAGAAGGAAAGTAAAATGAAAACTTTATTTTTATGAATATTACATGACAGCTATTCGTGATGTTAGAGTCACCTATTTCTCAACATTTCCATTATCAGCCAGAATTTCTGATAATTTAAAGAAAGGTATCTGGTATATTTTTTGATGAAACTTAAGGAGTTCTGCTTGAGATGACTCAAGCTATGGAACAAAACTAGCAACCTGACTTTTCAGTTTTACAACTCTGTAGAGGAGATGGATGGTCGAGGTTGGGAGAAACGAATAGCCTTCTTATTTCAACTTCAAGCATTCATTACCTTACACAAGGTTTTCGGTTAGTTTTTCTTTCTCATTTTAGAGTGAAAATTATAGTAAATGAGAAATGTCAGCCAAATCCATCCTGGAATATAAACTTCTTTCTCTTTCTAAAAATGACTGCTTGCCAGATTAGCTGACTACATAGGAGAAACCATAGTGATTTATTCTCATTATGTATGAAAGATGCTTGCAATAGATACAGGTTACCACTTAGGAATGTTCAAATACATTCTCTAAGGTATTTGCACTAGCTGTGTAAAGCAAATCATAGGCCTTAGTCCATATTGCACACGAGGGAACAATTTGGAAGTGGCTGGAGAGATGTGTGTGTGTGTGGGGGGGAGAGATTTATCACTAAGAAATTCTAAAACCAAGTCATTCAAAATATAGCCATCATATCAATCCCAGGAACAAGCAGATGAGAGTGAGTTTTTCTCACCAGTACTGAAGTATCACTGTCTGTCCATTTATTGCCAGTGGAACATATAATAAATAGCTTAGGTACTTTGTGGATTACCTACCTACATATGTCCACACTATCTCCTCCACCTTTTGCACTACTGCCTTCCCAATAATATTATTTACAATAATTCCTAGTGTGATTTGGAAAGATTTATACTGCAAAAGTATGACAGTAGAAACTTTCTCATCTTTTCCCAGAAGGACAGGACTTCCAATGCCCTGGGAATGGAAGTTATTTGTTTATTTATTATCAGTCAAATGTACACACTGCCATCTCACTATCTATCTGAGATCCACTCTGAGTGTTTTACAATTAAATTATAATCACAATTAAATCCACTCTGAGTGTTTTACAATTTTTAAAAAGCATAAAATCTTTACAAAAATAGATTTTTTTTACAAAAGGACAAAATCCTTCAAGCCACAAGTCCCCCACCCCACCCTCCAGCTTACAAACCACTCTTGAATCCCCATGACAGAACCAGGTCTTAATGCATTTCTAGAAGGCCAGAAGAATGGGTGGCCAACCTCACCCCAGGGGACAAGATGGTCCATAGAGCAGGGGCAATGGCAAAGAAGGTTCTCCTCCTAGACCCCACCAGTCAGAATAATTAAATTCTTGACAGCCTACACAGTCAAGAACAATCACAGGGGGATTGTATCATCTTTGCGGCAAATAGTGAACACCAAAATTTGAATTGGATGGCTATACACTCAACATTTGTTTAATAAATAAATAAAAATAGGTCTTGGGGGGGAGATATACAAGGAGAACATATTTGTTTGTTCTGTTCAGCAGTGCCGTGAGGAGAGGAAATGCAAGAAAGTGAGGCTTCTCTGGAATGTATGAAGTCTACAATTGTCCACTTTATTTTGCTGTAGCAACACAATTCAATTCTAATAATAATTGTATATCTATGCTGGCTTGGGCATGTCGTGAGGATGGCTGATGGGTGGATTCCGAAAGACCTTCTGTATGGAGTATTAGTGCAGGGAAAGCGCCCTAGAGGGAGACCANGAGACCACAGCTGCGATATAAGGATATCTGCAAGAGGGATCTAAAGGCCTTGGGAATGGACATTAACAGCTGGGAAACCTTGANNNNTGATCATTCAGCTTGGAGGCTAAAGACGCAGCATGGCCTTCTCCAATTCGAAAAAAAACCCCACTCATCCGGCAGGCTGAGGCAAAGAGGCAGTCCCGAGAGCAGCGAAATCTGGGGGCTGGACAGGGGACAGACTGTATATGTCCTCCATGTGGAAGAGACTGACACTCTTGACACTCTTTTTAGTCACACTAGATGCTGTTTTAGGACTTCTTTTCAGAGCACGATACCATAGTCTTTTGAGACTGAAGAATGCCAGTGCCAAAGCCAATGTAATGAGAATGAGATAAAAGAGTTACCTAACTGATCCTATTTCCATCATGGCCAACTGCAAGACAAGAAGGACATGAGCATTATATATTATCCCACTTTTGGCCTTCAGTCACTGCTGTTGTGGGAATTGAACAGAAAGCCTTAAAGCTCTAGGAATTTGTTTAAACGTGTTCATGCTGGTGACATACCACGAACCAACTAGACTCCCTTGGAGTTGGGTGGCTAATAAATTAAAACAAACAAATAAATCAGCCAGACAGACAGCTTTGGCAACCTTTTTTGCAGCAATAATGAAGCGCAACTAAGAACACTCTTTTGTAGCTGACCTGCAAATTGAATCCCAGTATTAGCATGCTGATTTTGTTGGACTTTTAATGATGTGAAATAAGCAATTATGTTCATCTAATTTCTTTTCTTACTCTCAAAGTCTCTAGTAACTTTGAAGAAATCTACCTGTCCTTTCATACACACACACACATGCACACACAAATGTATACACACTGTCTCCCACACTTTCTTAACCTTCATTGCAAAAAAGAGGAAAAGAAAGGGAAAGAATAGAAAAGAAAGAAAAGGAAAGGAAAGTCTTTGTTTAAAATTTCATTTTAACCTCACTTGGTTTCAGGATTCAGACTGAAAAGACATGGGATTCTAAGTGCTTATTTGTATTATACGAAATATGTAAACATATTTATTATTAACTGTCAAGCTTTTTAAATGAAAACAAGCCATTTAATACTGACACATACAAAAGTGAAAACAAACACTTTTCAATTTTATTGCTTTTTTAATTAGTGCCTATGAGAAGATAGATTGTTATCTCAATGCACTTATGCTGACATGGTTCTGAAACACAATGTTAAAAAAAATCATACCTCTCATCATTTTTATATCCCCAGAGCAGATATAAATAAATAACTGATCAAAAATTAGAAAATACAATATTTTGCTATGAATGGAAGAGTGAGGAGAAGCTCAGGAAATGGGAAAGACACAAAATAATGGCTACATTTTTTTTCAGCAGCAGCTAAAAGGAGATACTTAATATTCCATTCAAAATATGGAAAATATTTTGCCAGATAATGAGGTTGGGCAGCTTCTGAAACATGACAAAATGTCAGAATTTTGTTCAAATTGTTAAGCACAAGCATAATTCCTTCTTGTTTTTCTAGCTGAAGGTAAGTCTTTCCATTTTGTTTCTCAGATACCCAGCTTATGTTTTCCTTGGGAATTCAAGGTGGCATATAGTTCCTCCATTTTTCCTAACAATAGTAAGATCAATTTGGCTGAGAAACAGTGATTGGCACAAAATTGCCTAGTGAATTTCCATCAGTGGGGAGCGTCAACTTGAATCTCCCAAGTTCTAGTCCAATATATTAAACACTATGCAACACTTGCTTTGCTATGGCATAATCATCGTAAAGAGGAGGGGTGAAGAAATAAGGAAAACGTATGTCCATCTGAATATGCTCAAAAAATTCATCCAGGAATGGACCAAAAGTTCTTTGAGGAGCCTGCAGGAAATGCTGAAGGCTTGGTTTCAATGTAAACTTTGCCCTTGCAGCACTTTGAGTTAGCCTATTTCTAAGAAAAATGTATTCATTTATTATTTATGAGATTTATGAGATTTATATGCCGCCCTATCTCCCGAAGGACTCAGGACGGCTTACAATACTAAAAACAAAAACAGTACAAATATTAAAAAATTATTAAATTTCATTAAATTTCAAATCTCACAAACCTTGCAATTTAAAACTACCAGTTAAAAATTAGGTATATATGATTACCCTTTTCTCTAAGTGGAACTCTGGGCAACTAATGAAGGTTAAAAAGTGAGGGAATACATCCAACCAAAGAAGAAACATAAGAAAAGTTGCTGAGCAACCAACAATAAGGCTCAGTGACTCCCCTACCTAGGAAAATAGCCCGGTCTTAACAGCCTGCATTCATTGAAAAGCATGATTTTATTAAATCAATTGTAATATCAATTTCAAAAGTGAAAAATAATCCAAGACAGTCAGGAAAAAAGGACCTAATAGAAATCTTACCTGGGTGCCATTTTCCTTGGACCAGTAAAGGCCAAGATAACATCTGTCTCTTAATTTCTGTTGCTGCCAGAATCCTGACAGACAGATGGTGAGGAGGCAACAATTGCAAGGAAAAAGCAGTGGAACCAAGAGGCTTCAGCACAGCGCTGACCCTCAGTCACTCCCCGTCTTAAAATTGGCACATGATTGGCAGCAGCTTCCTTACGACTGCAGTGTGTTAGATGCGTTTATTTAATAGCTAGCTTGGAATCATTTACAAATCATTATATTTGATTAGTATATTGTTTTATATGTCTTAACACAAATAAGTCCCTTTTATATGGCTTGGTGTCACCGAATTTTCAACAAAAAGTGCAGCCGGATCTGGCAAGTGGAATACAGCAGGTTCATGAGTGACTTTGGTGCTGTCACTTTTGGAAGTTTTAAGGACAGCAGATGCTGTGAATATAACACACTTGGTCTTAAGGGAAAAGAATAGATAGCATCAGAACAATGTGTAACAGATGCACATTGGTGAGACATTTACCATTTGCTTCAGAGGGTAGTCATTCATGTCTTATTTTCAAGGTTGCAAAACTCTTCTAGGAATGGTAAGTGAAAGATAAAGCAGAACATCAGAGAGGATAACTATGATGTTCCTGGCCATGATCTTCTCTAATACTAAACAGATCCTGAACTATCCAAATCTTCTAGAGAGAGAAAAAATAGTTCAAGAACCAAACAGAAGATTAAAAGAGCGGAGGCACATTTTTGTCTCGCGCCATGCTATAACTTGCTAGACTTAGAAACAAATCCATTCTAGCCACTGGAGGAAGGTAGCAGAATAATCCAGTGAACAAAAACACAGTGGGAACCCATCTTCTTAGAATGCTCTTCATATCAAAGAGCTTTTCATTGTCCAATGGAATTAGAACCACTGGTTCTAATTTGAACTAATTAGAACCACTGGTTCTAATTTATTTGATGTTCAGACATTAATCATATAAATCACTAGGCAGATATTGTCAGACACCTATCTATTTCTTTTTCATACATCCAGATGGAGATGGTGAATTATAGATGGCATTACATCCTGTAGCCTCCTGGCTAAAGTTGAAGTTAATATTTTAGTACCCACATTAAACAAAGATATTGTTCTATAGAAATAATAACAGAATTGTATCTTTTGTTTACTTTCAAAACAAAATGGACTCCTCCTAAGATGGCTTAAGTTTGATATGTTCACCAGAAGGTATGTTCACCAGAAGGCATATTAGCATAAAAAATTAAGAACACCTTGCTCAAATCTATGCAGTCTACCACTCTCTTCTTACTCTAGTCAGGCAGATGGTCTAATGGGTAAGCCACCAGCAGAAAACAAAACCAGCATTGATTAGTTTACTACCTCTTGGATTAATAGTTAATGATAGCCATACCCTTATCCATTGTTTCATCTCAAAGGCTAATTCCAGATGGAATTTCTATTTGTAAACAAGTATGGAGCCAGCATCCTAACCTATTGGATAAAATTCCATTGGAGGTATCACAGCTACCAGTCACTAATTGAATTTTCCAACAGATCGACATACCTGGCATAAGCATAACTATCTATTTATGACATTTTTATCCTGCCTTTCTTTTTTGTTTGCAACTGGATTTACTTTTAAGCTGCCAATGTGTCAATGAAAAAACTTTTTGTGCTCCCTTTTATCTCTTGCCATCAATTTCACCTCCTAATTATTTCAGTTCAGCATAATAGTAGGTAGACAAAAAGCCTTTTCCACTTACTCCATAGAACCATTTGCAGCTGCAAAGAAAACTGTGCCAGCAGTCTCTTCACAGAAATGATTATAGTCTTAGTCACAGACCAAGCACTGGTATACCATGTGCTATTTCTGACTATGCACCTGTCTTCTACCCTCTCCTACCTAAATTGTTTTAAAAGATGGGAAGCATTCTGCAACAAAATATCTGTTTCTAGCATCATTTTTTAAAAAAATCTAAGCGTATTTCCTTTGACTTTACAGAGAACCTATAGATCAGGGGTGTCAAACTAGATTTCATTGAGGCCCACACTGAGGGTTGTGTTTGACCTCATGGGGGCTGGAAGCGTGGCCAGGGTGAGTGTGGCCAGCTCGACGAGACTCATTGAGGCTTTGTTTTCAGCCTCCTGCAGCCCTCTGCCAGCGAAAATGGAGCTCAGGGAGGCCATGGGCCAGCTCCATTTTTGGCCATGATGGCTTCTTGCAGTCCTCTGCCAGCAAAAACAAAATTTTCCTGGGCAGAGGGCTGCAGGAGGCTGTTGCGGCTGAAAACTGAGCCGGGCAGACCGTGTGTGGCTCTCCCTAGCTCCATTTTCGCTGGCAGAGACACCACAGGCTGGTACTTTGCTGTTTCTAGGGCAGGCCCATGGACCAGATCTAAGCATCCCATAGGCTAGATCTGGTCCACGGTCTTGAGTTTGACACCCATGCTATAGACATTCCTAGAAAACAAATATGATTGTGTAACTGCAACCTACAGTTTTGTTCAAAGATATGCCTCTTTATAGCCCCAAAGAAGGTAAAGATAAACTAGGATAATAAAGAGCATCTTAGAGAAGAAATCAGGATTGACTTGCCAGTTATCTGTCTGGTAATTAGCATGGCATTCCTCAAATGGCCTTTCCTGTGAATGGGCAAAATCTATCACAATATCTTCACAAAATTCTAGAGGTTTCCATGGGATCCCAAAGTTTACTTGCCTCTGCTAAAGCGGAATCAATTTTTCCTGAAAATAATTCTTTGGAACCTTGTTAGGTATTCTTGTAAGTGATATGCTTTAGCAAAAATACATTACAAGGATCATTAACAACATACAGAGGAAAACAATGTGTCCTAGTGAAAAGTATATCTATAGCAATGTGAGGTTTTTCTTTCACTTTTATAATAGCATTTTTTTCAATCTTTGTCAAGGCTGTAGAGACTATTCGAAGGCAAAACCTTTGGAAAGCAGGATTTCTTTTTGTGTCTTTTAAGCTTCAGTTTTTATTTACTTCTTTTTTTCTCCATTCTACTGCCAGAATTGACAAACATATGGTCAGGGGGGAAAAAACTGTGACTAACGGAAAGACTTACAATCTCAACAGTCTGCAGCTGAAAAAATGAACATATTTTCATGGGTTTTGTTTTAGGTCAAACTAGTCACCACAACATTTCATATATTTGTGTACAATATGTTCATTTGAAAGATAAACTGGTTCACTCTTGCAGCTTGACTATAGCTATTTATACAATAAGACTCCGGGTTATTCAACACTTCAAAATAAATGGATCATTCCCAATTTCTAATGTATTATGACAAGACATTCTCTTTTTTTTCTCACTACTTTAACTATTAAATGAAATCTCTCTGTTCTTCCAGCTTTATACTTTGTGGACCAACTTCAGGAAAAGACAGTCACAGCAGATGTCACTGAGGTTAAAAAAGGACACCGCAACTTTTCCCTGGTGGCAATGGAAATGATCTTTTTTCTTTCTCAGAAAAAGTAGTATCTGTACCATTTGAGGTGCACTTTTTCAACAAAAAGTATACGCTTTGCCACTCATATGATGTAAAATAATATTTTGATTTTTAATGCTTATTTTCCCTTTAAAAAGAAGTAAAACAAGTATGATGATGATTAAAAGGTAAAGGTTCCCCTCGCATATATGTGCTAGTTGTTTTTGGCTCTAGGGGGCGGTGCTCATCTCCGTTACAAAGCTGAAGAGTCCAGCACTGTCTGAAGATGTCTCTGTGGTGATGTGGCCAGCATGCCTAAACACTAAAGGCGCACAGAACGCTGTTACCTACCCACCAAAGTGGTCCCTATTTTTCTACTTGCATTTTTACATGCTTTTGAACTGCTAGGTTGGCAGAAGAATGATGATTACTAACAAAGCAATTTGTTAATATTTCTTTTTTAGAAATGCTGGTTTTATGACGCTTTGATCCCTGTTTATGTGCTTCCTTAACATTCACTAGGCATTTATTAAATATTTATCTTAATCACAGTCCTTTGTCATTTCATTTCATAATCTCCTGTTGCATAATATCTACCCCTACTTGCTGGCTCTCCATCTTGAGTTACATTGCACCACCAGCCCTACGAAAGCAGGAAGCGTTAGTGAAGGAGTACAGCAAAATTATGAGAAACCCATTTCCTCCTGTGCATGTTGATCTTCCTCATCTATTAATTGGCAGGCTTAAATCCAGGAAGCCTTCTCTGGCACTCGTTCAACAGCTGTCTAACAACTTTGACATCAACACACAGTGGAAAGCCCAATGGGCTGCTGAACACATTCAGGCAGTTACAAAGACGACCCTGCACAAAAGGTGCCAGGTTTTTACCTCCCTCACCAGCAGTGGTCAACTCTGAACAGGATCTGTACCCAACATCGTGTCTGCCAGGACTCATTGTTAAAGTGTGGTTTTGTCTCTACCCCTCAGTGTGACTGTGGTGCTCCTTGACAAAATATCTACCACATTGTGTCCGAATGTCCATCAAGACCTTACACTGGCTCAATATCTGATTTTTTTCAACATAGACCACCCTGTCTTTGAATGGCTGGGTGGACAGAAGATTAACATTTGAACCACTATAAGTCCATGTATTTGCCATACTTGTCTAACTCTAAAAATGAAAAAAAAATATTTCACATCCTTCTTATCAAGTGTGCATGTTGTTTACTTTTAAATTTTGTTGTTTACTTTTCTTCCCTCATCTTGGAAGTATGGAACTCCAAGCCCAGGTAATTTTCAAACATGACAGAAATAATTTCACTGTCCCCACATGGTTTATGAGGGCAAATAAAATAAAAGAGAGAGATACATGCAGGAACTGTCTCATTGAAATGGAACCTTTGTTTACAAAGTTATGTGTAAATAAATAGTTTTTCATGATATTCATTACATTCTCAACAAATAAGTAAAATACAGATCATGAGAACAATTACATAAGAACTTGGTGTCATTTCCTTTGTAAAACTGTAAAACAGTAACATGTTGCTTGTCTATTTTTAAATGAAGGTAGATTAGACCTTCATAATTTAAAGTTATCTCAAAAATAATCCGAATGAAACTGTTATTTATCTTTCCATTAATTAAGAAAATATTGGATGATTGGTTTATCTGCAGAAATATGATCTATATTAAACTTCTAAAAAAGAATATTATTTCATTAATATCATATTCAAAGTGTATGCCAAACAATAAGCATGACCTTATCATAGTTAGATATTACTGGATCCAATAAAATCTCTGTTAATGGATTGTGTGTTATTCATGAACATCCACTGAAAACAAATGTATGTTGTTGCAAGAACATCATTTGTGTAATGACATGAAAACAATACAAATTACATCATTTACATCAATTTATGTCAATTATGACAATGACATTATTACACAAATGCAACAAATAATGTCAATTTATATCATTTGTGTGATTATGGAAACTGATGGAAAATGACTAATTTGTATCATTCTATAAATTACCAGGAAGATTAAGCTTGGACTGAATATGAGTTTTGGGAGTGGGAAGCAGAGTACTACCATGGTTGTCCTCCTTTCTTCATGGCTTATTCCAGTCAGATGACAAGCTGTGAAAAGTAAGCCCAAAGCCTCTGGTTTGTGGGGTGCCACAAAGCTCCAAGGTTCTAGGCTCCTTCAGTTTAGCATTTGCAGGAAGTCTTGGAGTGAGGACATCTATCAACATAGGCTTAAGCATCATCTGCATGCAGACGATACTCAGTTCTGTAGCTTGACCCCTGTTCAATCAAGTGATGCTGCCAATTTCTTGTCCTAGTGCCTAGAGCTTGCTGAGTCTGGAAAGATGAACATGTTTAGCCTTAATCCTGAGAAGACCAGCTATAGGTTCTTGGCTCTTCTGGTGCTGGGAATTGTCTATTCTTGCTTCTGAATAGGGCTGTGCTTCCCCAGGAGGAACACGCAATTTGATAGTCTTCTTAGAATCACAGCTCTCAATCAAAGAGCAAATTTGGACAGATGTATCTTGTCTGCCAATTGCAACTGGACTAGGTGTCCTTTCTCATGAAGGGACATAAAGCTCATACTTTAGTCATTTTGTATATGGACTACTACAATATATGAAACTACCCTTGAAAACTACCCAGAACCTACTGCAGTTCAAGAATGCAGTTGAATGAGCAATTTAAGATATACGCCCAACACTATCCCTTAAATGATCACCTGATTCCCGCCACCCTCAAGTTCTTAGCTAAGTTAGGAAATGTATCTCTCTAGATTGGATTATGTTTGGCATGTTTATGGATAATACTTGTTCCTGCCACTGTAACTTTTATTAATTTGTTAAATGCTTAAGTTTATATAGCACATACCTCACAAAACAAGTGAGACTTATGGGAAAGCATAATTCTGCTTTTGATATTCTGTGGTCTTGTTTTTAATCTGTGTGCCAACCCTTAAAAACTGAATGAATGAATGAATGAATGAA
>AZIM01000949.1:439543-452474 GCA_000516915.1 Ophiophagus hannah
CACCAACGTGCCTACCGTCCCTGTCCTTTTATTTTTCTTATATGTATCCATGTATTCATAACTATGTTTATACTTACACCTATTATCTTGTAAGCAATTGACAAATAAAATAAAATAAAATAAATGCTGCACTGAGATTCCATAATGGATTATCTCTGATTCTAAGAAGGAGAGAGGGAGAGAAAGCACAGATGGAAATTGAAAAGGGGATATGCAAAAAAGAAATGCAACATGGCTAGGATGAGATATGACATCTTTGGACTCTTAATATGTCAGCAAGTAGCCTGTGAATCTTTTGGTGAGATTAAGAATTAAGGATTAAGAATTAAGGTCCTTGTTAAGAGCTCTGTTTTTCTCTTAAAATTATATTTATCACATCATGAATTATAGGTTCTCTTGGTCTCTTTTGGCTCCTGTATTCTCATTCTCTCTCTCTCTCTCTCTNCTCTCTCTCTCTCTCTCTCTCTGTATAAACTCAATTCTTGCCGAATATATTTAGAAGTTTGAAAATTTCTTTTCTAGTGATACTTGCAATCAGTGAATATATCCACTGTTATCTATTTTCTGCAATCAACTGTTTTATGGCTAGTAATTTTGATTGTTTTGTTGTTTTATTATTAAGTTATGAACTTTCCACAGAGTCTTCTTTAACTCCCCAAAAACAGAATTAGAAAAACAAGCTGTAATGTATATTTTACAGACTCTTTAACAAAGTGAAAATCATCCTTCCAAGAACAAACACAAATGTGTTTAGTTGGTTTTTTAAATAGTCCCTCCATACCAGACATTGTCTCAAGGTGACTTTAAAAACAACCGAAATGCTCATTAAATATTGCTGAATACACTTCTTGGCCTTCCACAATGCCAGAAAGTATCTTGAATGCCAAAGATAACATTGCATAGCAATTATACTGCTATCACACTATTAATAGCATAATTTTAGATACCATCAAAATGATAATCACAGTGATGCTTGTAGTAATTTTCAGCAGGTTTCTCACACATATATGGCCAGTAGGAATCTTACCCACTGTGATCATATCCTTTTCCTAACTTTCTTTGCTAATTATATTGCTGTTATCTATCATAACCCCAGGGTATAAGTCTGCATGTTCAGGTAGTGAATATATACTCTGGAGGAAGCATGAGAATGGAGAAGGTGAAGATAGGAAAGATTTGACCTCAGAAACTGCTTAAAGAACATCTTATTTGGAGAGCTTGCTGGAACTCTGGCTCTATGTTGAACTGAAGCATTGGGACTCTTTAGTCCTCTACACCTTAGATCAGGGGTATCAAACTTGATTTCATTGAGGGCCACATCTGGGTTTTGTTTGACCTTTGTGGGCTGAGTGGGCGTGGCCAGGGTGGGTGTGACCAGTTTGACATCAGTCATGTCGGGGGTGCCTGTGGCGGCCTGAATGCTTTGTTTTCACTGGCAGAGGCACTGTGGGCCTCACTATTTCCAGGATGGCCCATGGACCAGATCTAACCACATTGTGGATCGGATCCAGCCCGCGGGCCTTGAGTTTGACACCCCTGCCTTAGATGGAAGGTTGGAGGGATGAGCAAATAAAATTGAGTTTCTCTGTTTTAATTTTGCAAGAGCTGGGAACTGGTACACTTTTTCAGCTTACTCTTTTAAAGTGTCACCTCAGAAAAAGAGAAGCAAGGTCTATAAGGAATGCCTCCTCAACTCTTACTAGCTTTCTTCCTGCAGCTAACTCACCCTCAAAGGATCAAATTGTCACCAGCTATCAAGCAATATAATAATATTGAAACTGTCCTGTTGGATCAGAAAAAGGTTTATTGAATTCTCAAAAGACACAATAAGATGCTTCTGTACTATTTTGCCATTTGAGATTATAAGCATCTGGAAAAGTGTGTATCAAAGCCTCTTTATGAGTCACAAATTTAAAAAATGAGTAAGATATTGCAGAAATTTATATATAATGAGTAAGATATGGCATGCTCCAGAATCCAGTGCCTTCATTAACCCATTGGTCGGTTTTAACTTGACTCAGCATTCTATCTTGTCCAACACTTCTACTACGATAACAAGTAATTTTCGTTATTATTAGTTTAAAATCCTTTGGCTGCCACATCTAATGTGAGCCATCAAACCCACTCAAACAAGCAGAACAGTCATGCCAAAGAACATGTTAATCTATTCCAATGGATGCTTTTCACACTTTAATGAGAATGACAGGCAAAGCATCTTTGTGACATTTTTGTGTTTCTGGGATTTAGTATGTCTTGTTACATACAGACCATCAGCATTGTGATGAATAGGAAGCATTTGGAGTGGGCAGGCAACATCCTACATGAAGAAGAACTTAACTAATCATTTAGTCCCTTTCAAATACAGGCTCAAATACATTTTTCAGACTTAATTAAAACTTTAAAATGTGGTTTATTTCCATTGAGAGTACCAGCCACATTACAGGTAGTCTTCGCTTACCAAGTGCTTGTTTAGCAACTATTCAACTTTGACAGGGATGGAAAGGGAGATTTACAGCTGGTCTTCACACTTGCAACTTGTCACCGCATTCTGCAGTTACATGATTGTCATTTACAACTTTCATGGCTGGATTCTGACAAGGAAAGCCATTTGTGAAACTGGCAGGAAGTCACAGGTTGCAGTCATGTGACCATACCTCTTCACTTAATGACCACAGTTAGAACTCATGCCGTAAGTTGAGCATAGTCGTGCGATTTTTCACTTTATGGCTGTGTTGCTTACCAATGGAGTTGGCTGTGCCAGACTTTTTTTTTATTTAACAACTGCAGACTTTTTTTAGGCCATAGCTCATAAAATGCAACATTTTTTAGGATGAACAAGAACAACTTGTGTTGGACAATATTGCAAAGTGAACTGGCCAAATTAAACATGTGGTTGGGGTTAAGAAGGGGCTTTCACAAAATTTAGTTCAATTAAGTTATCTATTTCTAGTTCACCAACCCAAAGAATTAACTTCTTTAAGAAAGTTAATGCTCGTTTGTTTTTAATGACAATTTAAGGGTTTCACTGAAACAAAAACTGCCTTATATTTTGCTGTGCTACTGATGAAGTGTAAGCAAACATTTTAAAAGCTACTTTCTGCAAGAAACATATAGTGGAGTGCAACTCACTAGTTTTTCAGCTGTATCAACTCATCTGTGTTTTGTTGCTTCTCAGATATAAAAAGGAAGCAAAGATCTCGTAAGCAAGCACTATAGTTACCAAGGACAGAACAGCCAAATATTATAAAAGGAAATGGAAGAATTGGGGTTTCACTTTTTTTTCTTTCTGAATTGACTTTTTTTTTAAATTTCACAGAGAATCTTCACTGGGGCAGAAGAATGAGAACTATAAATCAAACATTATGTAAAGTACCCTGTCATCCAAGTTAATGGCATAAAATGGACTTTTGCTGTTTGGTAAAATAAATGGATAGGAAGAAAAAAAAAGAAATACGGGCCCAGAATTACAATGAAAATCCTCTTTTCAGTATGTGTCCTCTTTTCAGTATGTTCAGAGGAAACTTTTGAAAAATGCCAATCAGGACAAGAGAGAGAAGTATCCAGTAATTCCAGAAAGAGGAAAAATATCTTTATGTGTTCAGAGATATTGTCCAAAACTGGGTTTAGTCCAGTTATTGGGAACAGACTATGCTATGTTCTGTTGATATACGTTAAATAAAAGATAGGGGAGGAAATACTAGAATAGTTTGTTTATTCTTCAGTAGTTTTGGGCAGAATCTCTAGCTGTGAGGTTATTAGCACTAGGTTTTTAGCATGAAATAAATCAAAACACATCACTTCTGGCTGGGGATTTGTTTTGGAAAGTTAAAACAAATGTGCTCCAAGGGCAGTTTAGCCTCTAGTGACTTCAGGCATCTGCCACATAGTTTTCCTAGGAAAATTTAAATGAGGTTTTCCATGGGGTATATTTTCCAATTTAACCTACATCCCTAAGATTTTCTGATGGCCTCCCATCTTTATACTAATCAGGTATGATCCTGCTTTACTTTTCACAACAAACCAAAGATAACAATAGCACTTAGATTTATATACAGATTCATAGTGCTTTATGTTGCCCCAACAATCTGGATCCTCATTTTACTGACGTGGGAAGGATAGAAAGCTGAGTCAACGTTGAGCCAGTCAGGATTGAACTGCTGGAAGTCAACAGAATTAAGGCTGCAATATTGCATTCTAACGACTGTATCACTGAGTCTCTTACATTTAAAGTTTGGAACTACCACCTAGGAAGGTGCAGTAAAGCATAATTGAAGGAGTGACCAGCATAAGTCAGCTAATTCAGGTTGGAATTCTTAAGCAGAAATAAGAAAGCCTTTCTTTTTTATGCTTCAATTTCCTTTAGTCTGTCAATACAGCTCCTTCAGTAGCCCAACACATCCACAGGGCATCGGGTTAGGGAAGCATTAGCTTAGAGTATTCGTATTAGCTCAGGAGGGATTGTTGGCTCTGATGTCACTATATAAAAAAGGATCCAAATGCCAATTTCAAAACAAGCCAGGTCTACATTCTGATTGCAAAATTGCTGACTGCAAGAACCAGGCCAATAACAGAATTTGCAGTAAATCCATTGATGTATTAGATGTTGTGGAAATATCTAATTACTCTAACGTACACAAAAGTTGAAACAGTCAATGAAAAGTATGAAAGAAACAGAAAATCAATGTGAACTGCATCTTGCAGCTCCACTTCCATGCACAGAACTGAAATCTGATTTTTTGATTTGTGAGTTTCCATGGCTTCTAGTCAATTAATTCAAAGGGCCAATAGCCAACATGAATCTGACAGAGTCCTAATGAAGCATTATTTGTACTACAAGGATAAATGGAGAAAGCTACAACAAGCTATCTTACAGAGTTACGGAGAACTTTAGGCTTGCTTTTCTTAACCATCGATAAGGTTAGAGAAGAGTTAAAATGTGGTTACTTCAAAGAAGGACGATTAATGGAATTGGAATCAAGAGATGGGATAATCCAAATCCTCTCTGACGCTGGGGTGGGGTTTAAGCTTTTGAGAAGGCAATTATCCCTTTAAAACTACAAAGAATCTCAGGGTAACTTAGCTTGGAGGACACAGAAGGGCTTCATTTGTGAAGCAATGTTAACATGAAAGTCTACTGGTTTTGCCATCTGTAATTGTATAGAATGGTAGAAGCACTTCAGTTGTGCTGAAACGGCAATTTCTGTTCATACGCTAAACTTATATGATACAGAAGCCTATATCTGCTGAAATCACCAAGGACATTACCAGATACAAGTTCTGCTTACTTTTGGGAGGGATATTTTTATCCTACCTTTTTTATATATACAACTCAAGGCAGCAAACACACCAATATTCCTTCCTCCTATTTTCCACACAACAACCACCCTGTGGGTTGGGCTGAGAGAAAATGACTGGCTCAAAATCACCCAGCTGGTTTTTCATGCCTAAGGCACAGTCGCCCGGTTTTTATCCCAGCACCTTAGCCATTACACCAAACTGGCCTGTGCATCACACATATATGTTATGTACTTGGAAGCACATTGAATATATTTTTTTTCAAAAATGCATATCCTGCTGTTCCCCAAAGATACTGTTTTAAAATAAAGGATGCTCACAGACTAATTTGCAACAAAACTACGTTACTATCATTGTGTGAATGCAGTATGATTAAAAATTGCCAAACCTTGAAAACCACAGCAGAAAGTGAAGAATGATCAGGATTACATGAAGATATTAAAGAAATAGGAGAGATTGTATGAATTTGAAAAGATCTTTGCCATGTGGCTGAGCATGAATAATAATATAACTAGGGATGTCTCTCTAGGGTAATGCTACAAAGGGTTATTATAAACATGCTTGTTTACAATGGACAAAGTTCTAATATCATATTCATCCATGAATAAATCAATAAAATATACTGGTAGAAAATGAATATATCAAATAACATAAACTGATATGTCGGCCAATTTATGTAATCAAACTGGACAACATGCCATTTTATGTTGTTCAACATATTCATTTTCTACCAGTAATGAATACATGCAATTTCACTTCCAAATATGAGGGGCCGCCTTCTCCATAGGAGTATTAATCAGTTTATCATTTTAAATTTCAATAACTTACCCTAACCAACAAACAAGATAGAAAGTTAAACCTACCCGTGCCAAAGTCAGTGTCCCTTGTTTGCATGTTTTGCAACGAACCCGGAGTTTCCCAGGTTTCACAGCTTGGCAGAAGCTTTTGCAGAAAACATAAAAACTGCTGTCCTTAGCAGCTTCTGTTGGGAGAAACAGAAATGCAAACCTCTCATTTATTAAGACACCAACATTTCATTGTGTAAGTACGTGTATATGTAATAAAAACTAAGAAACAAATGAAAATCCACATATAGAATACCAGAATGACATTTTTTTTATTCTGGATAGCAACAAATCAAAATCAAATTCACTGGATTTTATTTGGAAAAGGATAATCATTTAGGTATTTGTGTATGTTCCCTAACACAGCAATTCTATATCCGTTCTTCCTGCTTCCACCACTCTTTCTAGTCCACCAGAAAAGTTAAACCCTCTCCATCTGGCAAAAGTGGATATTATTATTAGACATATATATTAAATTGCTTCTCTCTCCATTGGGTGATTGAAGCAATATACAGAAATCAGATAAAAGCAGCAGTAACATAAAATACACAATATGCCAAAATCAAACAAACACAATCACAAGAATAGGTTAACAAGAGAAGCCAGAATATTCATCACAATGAAATCTGAAAACATCATTTAAGAACATTAAAAAGGTAATGGAACAATATAGTCTACACCAGCTGCCAAACGTATAATAAAAAGGAAGCTAACCTGATTTCTCTCCCTATTGTCTTATTATAGACTTGCAATAATAAACACAAAGCTGGGGATGGGAGAGGCAGGGAATAGTAGCAGCTATTCAGACTGCCAGTGAAAGGTAAGCCATAAACTTTGCTGCTAAATCCGTAAGGAATTCTTTCCTTTATCTTAAAAACACATGGGAACTGCCACTCCTGAGGGAAAATATTTAAATGATAAAAGCAAATAGTTGTGCGTCTGTATTATAAAACTAAGGTGTGTCACTTCACCACTTTCCAGTAAAATGCCCACTCTATGGCTGTGATTCAAATTTATATTTTATGTCTCTATTTCCTGTAACAAAAAATTATATACCATCAAATCCCAAGCGGCTTGCAAAAATGTGAGATTAGATAAGTCAAACATCAATCTATCCATACAGGAACTGTTTATAGGAGAAAACTCACACACCCTGCTCCCGTAGATAAAATGTGTGAAGCAGCATTAAGCATCTTTTTTGGGCATCTTTGTAAAGAGCTGAAAATAGATCTGCTTGACATTTTCAACCTATCAGGAATAACATAAGAGGGGAATACCCCAAGGCAGGAACTAACCATTACTCTTGCACTCCAGAGATGAGCAGGACAGAACCAAAATGGGCCTGATAAGAGTTGAGATTTTTAGTTAGTGAAATGGGTAGTTTCTACATCAATTAAGAACAGTCATTTGGCCCTTGAAAAAAAAAATCTTGATTACTGAAGGGGGGGGGGGAGGCAAATATGCACAGATCTTTATACAGCATAGCTGTTTAGATTTTGAAGAGATGTATTCCACCACAACCCAAAAGTGTTAGAGAAGATAGCTTGAGAAATAAGCAATTTCATATGAGAAAGAGATGATCCAACAAATATTTAAGACAACAAAGAGAACAATATTTGTTGGAGCTGTTTTGTATTTTCCTTCATGATTCTGTTAGCGGTCTGGCTTTGTTCCTCTTATTTGTTTCTCCTATAACAAACAGACTGCCCAAAGTGCCAAACTAGTCTGCTCTTTTGATCACAGATTAATTAGCACTTATTGGTTGTAGAGAAATCACTCCTAGGCTGAAGTGAAGCTTTAAACAAAAGCAAAGTCCCACTCATAAAAATATTGTATTGACTGGAACAGCTTTTTTCGGTGACAGAAGTCTGCAACAGTATAGCTGCTTTGTTGATAAGCACTGATTTAGTATTAATTTCAGCGCTGCAAAAAACAAAAAAAAAAGTAAACCATCTTTACCAATCAGGTTTACAATTACAAGCTTAAGGGACACATTACCATGGAGAATCAATGTTCTGTCTATGTGATTGCTAGGAGTTGAAAATGACTTGATGGCACATAATTTATGAAGGAAAAAAAAGCAGGGGGGGAGGGGACAAAGGAAAGAAAAGCTATATGCACCAGTTCATAGTTTCAACTCTCATCTGGCTATAGTCAAGAACCTCCTTGTGGCCTGACCATTAGTGTTCCTTCTACCAAATCACCTGGTTTTGACCTGCCTCACTTTGTCTGGTTGAAATCAAACAGGTGTGATACTGGAAGATGTGCCTCTGCCCTCTATCAATGGGGATGGAAAGATTCCCCTTATTGCAGTTGTGTTGATATGCAAACTATTAAACATATTGTGCAAGATTGCCCATGCTGTGTGTTTTCTGGTTTCGTAGAAGATCTGCATGAAGCAGTGCCAAAGGCGATCATCTGGATAGATGAATTGGACATCCAGTTACAAGATCACACTCCCATAGAAGTTTTACTTATAGTTACGTGAATTGGGTATATATGCTTATTTTTCTTCAATCAAATTCTCATCATGCACTCGTCACTTCGCGACTCGACTACTGCAACGCTCTCTACATGGGACTGCCCTTGCGGACCACCCGGAGGTTGCAGCTGGTACAAAATGTGGCCGCACAGGTTGTGATGGGAGTAACCCAATACTCCCATGTTACACCCCTCCTGCGAGAGTTGCACCGGTTGCCGGTCTCCCTCTGGGTGAGATTCAAGGTGCTGGTTTTAACATATAAAGTCCAGCATGGCTTGGGTCCGGGGTACCTGCGGGAACGTCTCCTGCTGGCATCACGTTCCAATCGCCCTATCTGCTCCCACAGGCAGGGACTCCTCGGGGTGCCATCGGCCAGGCAATGTCGGCTGGCAACACCCAGGNTTCCCCTGGAGCTCCGCTTGGCCCCTGACCTTCGCTCCTTCCACCGCGACCTAAAGACCTGGCTGTTCCAGCAGGCCGGCCTGGACTGAAATGAGTCGGGAGAGTTTTTTAAGAATTTTAATTGGTCTGTTGTTAAATTTATTAGGCTTGCTTGTTTAATTGTTTTTTAATTAATTCATTTTTATTGTTGTTTTTATGATGTGAGCCGCCCTGAGTCCTTAGGGAGAGAGGGCGGCATACAAGTCTAATAAATAATAATAATAACAATAATAATAATATGCTAACTAATAACAATTTCAACCTGTATCTATCATAAAATCAGCACCTCTTTCATGCTAGAAACTCTGGTTTTAAACACTGCAATAGCTTTTTGTACCAGAGAAACTGACTTCTTTAATAAGAGTATTAAAATAACCTATAGTAGAAGGAATTAAAGTATCAATGAACACATCGAGTCAACTAAATATAATCCTGGAGAGAATGGAAAGAGAAGCAATTTTAGAAGGAAAGAATAGGGAAGAATTGGGGCAGGAAATTTTGGTTAACTTGCATAAGTCATCCTGGCCATTAACTAGGCTCATTTTCTTGCTGGCTGGAGAATTTTGGGAATTGAAATCTAAAGTTGCTGAGGTTGAGAAGCACTGCTTTAAAGACCTTACTTGTTCAAAGTCATCCAAAAATACTGAAAGTTGGCTCTATTTAATTTAGCACAGCAGAAATATGCAGGGATCACACTTGTGTAGATTGAAAGTTGTCAAGCTACCCAAATGTTAATTTACTTTCTTAATGAAAAGGCAATCTTTCAACATTAAATACAGAATGAAAAAGAAAAGTTGACAAGTTACAGATTTTTCAATTTACTGGACTAATTTAAAACATGATGGCATTAAATATTTGAATGGTAAGTTCCCATAAGCCAGTTCAGAGTTACTGTAATTAATTTACCTGCAGCTCAGAATGTAAACAACATTTATGATAGCCAGAGTTTGAAAGAAGGAGTTGTTTGTTTTATTCGAGAGCCATAAAAACTGCCTTTACCGTAATCATTTCTGTTATATAGCAATAGCACTTAGACTTACATATTGCTTCATAGTGCTTTACAGCCCTCTCTAAGTGGTTTACAGAGTCATCGTATAGCCCCCAACAATCTGGGTCCTCATTTTACTGACTTTGGAGGATGGAAGGTTGAGTCAACCTTGAGCTGGTGGGAATCGAACTGCTGGCAGTCAGTAGAGTTAGCCTGCAATTCTGCATTCTAACTGTCCCAACATGGCTCTTTCAAAGTCATTTGAAGAAATGTAAAACCACTTGCCAAGTAGGCTTTTTTGATCTGGAAAGGAAAAACGTTCCAACTAAAAAACTAGCAGCTGCAGTACTTCAGCATCCTTAAGTAATGTTGAAAAGCTAAGAAGAGTTAAACCTGGCTGGTGTAGTATGGGAGACCAACAGGAAAAAGCCCTGGTTATAGGCTGAAAAAAAAAATCCTGTGAGAAGGAAAGGGCAAACCATTTCTCCACTGTTGCCAGAACCTGAGCAAAATATGAAGAAAACTCTATCTTTTAAAGAAATGTTCTTGAGTTACACACATCCCTTTTGCATTTGAGAACCATAATCTGATTGCAAAAATATCAATGGCAATTATCATGCAAAAGATATCCAGAGTTGTATAACTATTCTCTCAAGGCCACAGGTAGCTTACCAAAGCTTTGGGTACATCCCAGTTGTTAAATTATTAAAGTGACTAAAATGAAATCATTTAAATACATAACATCATTTGTGATTTTAATTGTTGACATGACTAATCCTCCTGGCTTTGTTCCAAGTAGTAAATGCGAGGATGCACATATAACAATGAATTTATTCTTTGCGACAGTAGCTCTCCTCTTGCAATGCCAACACTGGATACTGATAGTGACTGCAAAATTAGGGCAAGAAAGCAGTATGAAAGCCAGAAATCCATATGCATGCTGCTAGAAACAGCAGGAGTTGCGCAATACTTTCTACTTACTATGCCTCATAAAAAGATGCACAAAAAAACCACTCTGTTTAGCAATAGCAGTAGCACCTAGACTTATATACTGTTCCATAGTCCTTTACAGCACTCTCTAACCAGTTTACAGAATCAGCATATAGTTCCCAACAATCTGGGTTTCATTTTACCAGCCTCGGAAGGATGGAAGGATGAGTCAACCTTGAGTTTGTTAGGATCGAACTTCTGGCAATGGGCAGAGTTAGCCTGCAAAACTGCATTCTAACCACTGCCAAGCCTCAATACTATTAATCTCTTTCATGAATACAATCACAAAGCCATCACAAGCACTAAACTTAACATAAGGAAAAAAATAAAGTATGCCTAGAATAGTGCTAATAAGCAGGCCCGTGCAAAGATGTGGACTAATTTGCCAGTTGTCTTACCTGACTCAATTTTTCAACGCGCCACAGGAGGTGCCCCCAGATCTTTCAGAACGAAGTAAATGGCCATTTGCATCAACCAGTCTGCTGCTTAATGCAGATTGGCTGATAGCAATCTTAAACTTCTGTAGACACATTATTGGGTTTCTGTAGAGAGCAATATCACCAGCCATGAGAACAAGAGGCAATCAGAATAAATTAAAAGAATATGAACGCATTGTGCCTCACTAGCAACACAACTCCTAATCTAACAATAGCAGTCCCTGTTCCCCTCGAATCGTCAAGACTAATTTCTCACAAACAGCCTTGATTAAGATTATCTCCCTTTGTTTTCAGGGGCTAAAAGAGGTGAAAATAAATCTGCCTCAAACACAACATCAACTCTGAAGTAGTATTAATACAAAAAAAATCGTAATTAAGGCACAGCGCCGGCAATCACTCAAATTGCAGCAGTATCAACCTTACAACCTTGTCTTCCCTGTTCAATCAAGCACTCTAAGGCTTTCATAGAGATTTCCATTAACGGTTTATAGCACTGGCATGCTGTTAAAATGTGCAGATATGGCAACTGTTGATTAAAACATTAAGGTCCAACTTTTAGAGTGAAGACATGGTGCTA
Source organism: Ophiophagus hannah (assembly GCA_000516915.1). Taxonomy (NCBI): domain Eukaryota; kingdom Metazoa; phylum Chordata; class Lepidosauria; order Squamata; family Elapidae; genus Ophiophagus; species Ophiophagus hannah. Next base: position 451,599 of record AZIM01000949.1, read on the forward strand.
AACGTGTGGGCATGCACGTATACCCAAGGAAATGAGCCGTTTCAAAAGTTATTGTCCATGTGTTTTTTCTTCCTACAGGAAAAATGTAATTATTGGTGTTAATCAGGATTTGCTTGGCAAATACATGCTAACATTATGGGACCATATGTGTCTCATGCATAATCATAAACAGGATTGGCTTTTGAAAGATCTTGGTGGGATTAAATATAACAAACGGCAACAGGAGGTACATGGCTAGATTTTTTTTATAACCTGATGCACATTCCATTTATAGAAAAATTACTGCCAATTCTGGTTATATCATCTTTGTATGGTTACTATAAAGCAAAAGGCCATGAAAACATGAAGCCACTGAGTTGGAATGAATTTGCTGCAGCTAACTATGTCAGAATCTTAATGTTCCATCTCTTTTCAAGTTACCCACCATAGTATTAAATCTCCATGTTTCCAGTCTCAAACTTCATTAAACTTTGGATAACTGTTTTCACTGTTTACAGTGGCTTAAGTAGTCTTCCTCAATATGGTGGTTCCAAAGATGAATCAGATGACTGCTGTTATTGTCATCAAGTTTCATCTGATCTTCAAAACTTTCATCCATCTTACAACTTCCATCATACAGAGATAATTGCCATCTTGAAGTTTTTATCCCATCCGAGCCTATGGAGACCCTGACAGTGACGGTTGTCTTATGGGATCTAGCAAGAATGTCTTCTCAGTGATGGTTTTCCTCCTGAGGAATGATTTCCCCCAGTGATTGTTCCCACCCTTCTCACATTTTGCAAACTACTAAAAGCATTAATTCCTAAGCCTTGGATTAAGATAGTGGATGAGCCTCTTTGGTTTACTTGTTTTGATTCTCTCTCTCTCTCTCTCTCT
>AZIM01000952.1:256039-272199 GCA_000516915.1 Ophiophagus hannah
GGTATTCAGACATCAAACATTCTCATCAGTTTGCTATTGATTTCAGCAGAATTGCAAAGGTCCCTTCCAACTCTGATTATCTGTTATCTGTTATCCAAAATTCTCGGGAGTTTTTCTGATAGCTATTGTAGCTGCGGCAGAGTGGACATTTCCGGTGATCTCTGTCAGGATTCTAGCAATCGCCCTAATTAAATCATGATTCTCGAGCCAAACATGAAAAAACTCCAAAGGATTTATTATGAGACGACATACTGGCACTGCTCTGTATGAAGCCAACTCTGGCCTACGTCATTTACAGTCCCCTGTGACCCTCTTTCCTCCCTCCCCCCAGGTTGTGTCATAAACCAGATTCTCCAATTGAGCACATTCACGGGCTGGGTTTCATCATTCACGTTCTCCAATTAAATATATTCGCGGGCAAAACCTCTGGTATTTTAGTTACAATCTTTTAAAGAGAAGAGTTGGAATGTACTTTTGCTTCCAAACTGCTCTTCCAGATTTCCTTCTTCCCTCCTTTTTTTTATGGCAACTACTAAAACAGGCATAGGAATGTTTTATGAATTGACAATCCCGTTGAACAGAGATTATTTTTCCAAAAAATGTAATGTGATTGTGATTGTAGGGGTAGACCTCACGCCCAAAATTTCCATTGCTAATCGAGGCCATCGCTAAGTGAATTTTGCCCCGTTCTACAGGTAGTCCTCAACTTAGCAACAGTTCGTTTAGTGACCGAAGTTTACAACGGCAGTGAAAAAAGCGACTGATGACCATTTTTCACACTTAATGACCATATCCGCATCCCTGCGGTCACGTGGTTAAAATTCAGAGGCTTGGCAACCGACTCGTATTTATGACAGTTGCAGAGTCCCGGGGTCACGTGATCCCCTTTTGCGACCTTCTGACAAGCAAAGTCAGCAGGGAAGCAGATTCACTTAACAACCGTGTTACTCACTTAACAACCATAAAGATTCACTTAACAACAGTGGCAAGAAAAGGTCGTAAAATGGGGCAAAACTCACTTAACAGGTTTCTCAGTTAGCAACACAAGTTTTGGGTTCACTTCTGGTCGTAAGTCAAGGACTGCCTGTATTATAGCTGGAGCAGAACAGAGCAAAATTTCCAGTGGCCTTAATGTACAGAGATTCCTTTTTTAAAAAGAAAATCTTAGTGGTAGATTTTGTAAATGAGTTTCTATTGGTTTTATAGTCTTTAATGTGCTTGCAGTTGTACGGGTAATCCTCGACTTACGACCACAATTGAGCCCAAAATTTCCACAGCTAATCAAGACAGTCACTAAGTGAATTTTGCCCCATCGTACAACCTTTATTGCCAGTGAGGTTAAGTGAATCATTGCTGTTGTTAAGTTAGTAACACAATTGTTAAGTAATTCTGGCTTCCCCATTGACTTTGCTTGTCGGAAGCTCACAAAAGGGGATCACACAACCCCAGGACACTGCAACCGTCATACATACACGCCAGTTGCCAAGCATCCAAATTTTGATCACGTGACACGGGGATACTGCAGCGGTCATAAGTCTTTAAAAACCGGTCATAAATCACTTTTTTCAGTGCCGTTACAACTTCAAACGGTCACTAAACCAATGATTGTAAGCTGAGGACTTCCTGTATTGTTGTTGTTTTTTGGGGGGGGGAGGTTTTTTTTTAAAACTGTTGTAAACCACCCAGTTGAGATGGGCAGCTACAAAAATCAAACAGAAGCAATAAATAAATTTTCCAGAATGCTGTCGTTGGAGGCTAGTTGGAAGAGAAGAAGCCTGCTTCAAAATTGACATTTGTTTTGTGGGATTTCACAGAGTGTTTCCTCCTTCCTTCCTTCCTTCCTTCCTTCCCTCCCTCCCTCTCTCTCTTCTTCCTTCCTTCCTTCCTCTTTCTTTCCTTCCTTTCTCTCTTTCTTTCCTTCCTTCCTCCCCTCCCTCCCTCCCNTCTTTCTTTCTTTCTTTCTTTCTTTGTTCCCAAAGTGTCGAAAAATTCAAATTATGGCAGTCCACCAGTTCAAGAAGTGCAAATTGCCTAAGTGAGCGAGGAAAAATAAAACAGAACACCTCCGTCCCTTTTAGCGATTCCGAATTATGTAGTCCTGAAGCCTTCAGACGTGTTGATTTATTTCTGCGATTCTAAAAAAACGCCCGTTTTTGTTTTTCCCACTGGCTCGGTCTTTTAAGTTCCCCGGCCAAGTTCGCTCTTTTCCTTTGAAATCCTGCTGGTAAGTTACCCCAGTCTGTGTGCTGAGAGTGTGCGTGCGTGCACACGCGTGTGAGTCAGCTTGTCAGCCGAGCATCTGTCTCTTTCACTGGCTTTTTTCCCAGCCAACCTGTGAGGGATGATGACTTAACAGGCGAGACAGTTGGTGGTAGAAGTGCTGAGTAATGTATGTGTAAGCCCTGAGTTCTTCCTCTTTCCCCTCCCCTTCCTTCAACTGCTCAGGCTATCAGCCGAGTACATAATGTTCCCTTTAAAATACTCACACACCTGTTGGCCCGGTGTGAAAGAAAAGGCAAGTTATCTGAAACTAGAGGTATTGTGTTACCTTTGTTAGGCCAATCTGAAAAGCGGGAAGTGAAACTCCTTGCTGAGTGACACATACACACTCCTTTTTAAAATAGGTATAAAGTTAATTTCTTTGGGGTTTCCCCTCCTCCTCTCTACAGTTACGTCTTTGGACATTCAGCCTTGGTGCTGTTTGAGATTTATGGGGTGTTTTTTTTCCCATCCAGATCGGAAGCTGAGTGGATCAGATGTGCTCCAAGGGCTTTTGTTAAGGTTTTCTGGCCCAAAATAATTAATGTGTAAAGTTGCCACCAATTTTCACATTCACACATTGACCTGAGAATAAACCCTGTTGAAATCAAAATGATTTACTTTCGGGTTTTTTTGATTTCTAAAAGGGAATCCGGCAATATTTTATTTTATTATTCTATTCTTTTTATTATTATTATTATTTTATTTGTAGTCTTCGATTTACAACACTTTTATTTAGTGATGAAAGTTACAATGGCACTGAGAAAAGTGACTTACGACCGTTTTTCACACTTACGACCTTTGCAGCATCCCCATGGTCATGTGATCCAAATTCCAACACTTGGCAACTGGCATGTATTTATGATGGTTGCAGTGTCCCAAAGTCACGTGATTCCCCCTTTGCGACCTCCTGACAATCAAAGGGGAAGCCAGATTCACTTAACAACCATGTTAGTAACTTTAACGGCTGCAGTGATTCATTTCACAACTGTGGCAAGAAAGATCAAAAATAGGGCAAAATTCAGTTAACAAATGTCTCACCTCAGCAACAGAAATTTTGGGCTCAACTCTGGTTGTAAGTCGAGGACTTTATTTGTAAAATATATTGACCACTCATTTTTCAACGGGGTAACTCTGTAGAGCTGAATTCCATGGAAGAGCCAGTTTGGTCTAATGATTAAGGTGCCAGGCTAGAAACCAGGAGACTGTGAGTTCTACTTCTACCTTAGGCATGAAAGCCAGTTTGGTGACTTTGGCCCAATCACCAGGAGACGGCGAGTTCTAAGCATGAAAGTCAGCTGGATGACTTTGGGCCAATCACCAGGAGACAGTGTGTTCTAGTCCCGCCTTAGGCATGAAAGTCAGCTGGATGACTTTGGGCCAATCACCAGGNNNCAGTGAGTTCTAGTCCCGCCTTAGCCATAAAAGCTGGTTGGGTGTCTTTGGACCAGTCCCTCTCTCTGAGCCCAACCCACCTCACATGGTTGTTGTTGTGGGGTAAATAAGAGGAGGAACCAGCGTTAGGTATGTTCTCCTCCTTGTGTTATTTATAAAAAATAATAAAAGTGGTATTTTTATTATAATAANTAATAATAATAATAATAATAATAAAGCATAGGAGGCATTTCTTGCCCTTGGGTTGCTGGATCTGCATGAGCCACAAAATGCTCTCCTTTGGCACGCCACAAATCATGCAGCTGCAGATTACCAGGGGATATTAGTCACAATGGAGCAATGTTGTCTTTTAGACAAGCTGGGGCCGTGCCCAGCTTGACAGAAGATCCAGGGTACAAATCTCGAGGTGGAACAATCAAGATGTAATTCATAAAGATTGGTCTAGAGACCTCGCTGCTGGGGAGAGAACTGAAATAAAAGGAATCTAGGGTTTAACCCAAAAAGCAAGTATTTTCAGCCATTCTGATTTCTCCACAATTATTGAAATTTCCTTGAAAGAGATCTGTTCCATTTTAAATATATGTATTTAATACACATCGTCTTCTATGTATGACCACAACTGAGCCCAAAATTTAAGTTGCTAAGCAAGACTGTTGTTAAGCGCCTTTCCCCCCATATTACGACCTTTCTTGCCACTTTTGCTAAACGAACAATTGCAGTTGTTCAGTTAGGAACACGGTTGTTGAGTGAATCTGGCTTNCCCATTGACTTTGCTTGTTGGAAGGTCGCAAAAGGAGACCACCTGATTCCAGGACACTGCAACCGCCATAAATATGAATCAGTTGCCAATTATCTGAATTTTGATCATGTGACCATGGGGATGCTGGAACGGTCGTTAAGTGTGAAAAACTGTCATAAATCCCATTTTTCAGTGCACTTGTAACTTCAGACGGTCACTAACTGAACTGTTGTAAGCCAACAACTATCTGTATCGGTCCATATAAGATTTCCCTTTGCAATTGCTTCTTCTTTGTAGCAAAAGGAGTTTGAGGAAATAAATACATGGATTCTTTAGAACACAAGGTTAAAAAAAAATCACCATATTGCAGATTTGGGGAGATTGATAACGTTGGTAGTTGGTTCTCAGATTTTTGAAACCAAGTTCAAATGTTACTTAAAGAGGAAACATTTTATTTCTAAGCCAAATGAATTTAAAAAAAATGGTGTCCCAAGAAGCGTGAATGCAAATGGGTTGTGGAAAAATGAGTTGCAAAAATTAGCAGAAAGCCTGCAGCACAAACACTATTTAGCAGTGTTGTTTCACGTTGTGGGTGTTCTTACAAAGAAAGAGCAGCAAAAACCGGAAAATTCTGTTGTTGTTTTTTTTCCTAAGCTCTAGGAGGCAGTGAAAAGAATCCAAACGGAAGCGTGTGGAAGTAGAAAAGTTCGATATGGGGATAATTTTGTTTTACACTGTTTTCTTTCACTGAGTTGGACACGCCTGTTTCTGTCGAGTTGGGGAAAACCTTCAAATCCAAGCCAAACTATTTTAGCCTTGTTTAAAGTAGAAAAACTCATCTCCAAAATCCTCAAAATTCCCTTCCTTCGTTCATGTTCTTCATTCATGTCTTCCTTCGTCTCTGATATTCTTCTTACATTAGTTGAGATGCATGTGAACCTCACCTAGTCAGATGAAACTTATTTTGAATTATATTTGGGTTCCCCTACGTGTTTATTTGTCAAATTTGTGAGGCCACCCAAACCCACAGAAACTCTTTAACGTCAGGACTGAGAAGGCTACACTGAGCCATAAACTTGGAGGAACGCAAGTCCTTTTCGTCTTGATATTTGCTATAGTGGCTCAGTTACACGGAATACAAAATAACAGAGTTGGAAGGGGCCTTGGAGATCCTCTAGCCCAACCCCCTGGCCAGGCAAGAGATGCTATACCATTTCAGGCAAATGGCTGTCCAATCTTTTCTTACAACCGCCCAGTGATGGAGGAGTGCCCACAACTTCTGAAGGCAAGCTGCTCCACTAATTAATTCCCTAGTTGATGGACAGTGTCGAGAGAGACTCCGGTTGAAGTTTCCTCATGGCCGTAAAAGTTCTGTGGAATCACCTAGGACCAATTAGTATCTCTCAGCACAGCCTAACTTATTGGTTAATGGCAGGGGTGGGATTCAAATATTTAACAACCGGTTCTGTGGGCGTGGCTAGGTAGACATGGCCATGTGACTGGGTGGGGGTGGCTTCTTTTTTTTTTTTTTTGCAGCATCCCCCCTCCCCTGCACTTAATTTTTTTGCCTCCTGAGGGAAGCCTTCTGGGAGGCGGTTTTTGCTCCCAGGAGGCTTCCCTGAGGCCCAGGAGTGTGGGGGGGGCGCAGCATACACCCCTCCGCATGCCCCTTTTTGCCTTCTGGGCCTCAGGGAAGCCTCCTGAGCGAAGCAGTAAGACAGAGAGGGAGTTCCCGGAACAGCTGATCATCAGAACAGCTGATAGTTGGGAGGAAAAAAAATAATACCGTAAGGAGTGACTGGGTGGGGCAGGTGGGGGAGAATGCAGTCAGTGATTTCACACATGTGCAACTGACTGGATGGGGAGGGGAGGAGCAGGTGGAGAGGGCCAGGGCCAGCCAGGGGCACGATTTGCCAGTTCTCCAAACTGCGCAGAATCGTAACAACCAGTTCTACTGAACCGGTCCGAACTGGCCCTATCACATAGTTTCTTAGTGAAGCACGGGTATAGACCTAGTGTGTTTGAAACCTTCATGTATTTGCAGTAATTTAGCTTCAGCCCTGGCCAAGGACTTCTACATATGAATAAACCTACTGTTCAGTTTAAATTACAATATCAAAAATTCAGTCTGATTGAATTTGTCATTAGTTGTTGAAGGACATGTAATTTGATGATGTCCCATTAAGTTCATTTATTTTTATTTCTTATTAAAATCTGCATGCAGGACAGATTTCAGAATCACATCAACTCAAATGTCTGTTTAATGGAAATCAACATTTTACTTATTTAATCTCTTTCTTGGTGTGGAATAACTATTTCTAGGGAGTCAAGACTGCTATCATCATCATCCTAGCATTTTTCTCGCAGGTCTGCTTTTCGGATCTACAAGCGCCCTCTTGTGCGATCAAATGCAGCATCCGAGTGTAACTGGGCATTTTTCATGTCCACATTTATTGTATCTTGTTAGCTTTGCTTCAGCTTTCTTTGGTTTTTTTTCGTCGCAACCAAAGGGGTTAAGACTATAAATATGAGGGAAATCTAACATTATGAAGAGACTTACTATACAAAAACGTTTATCTTCATGTTAATAGTTACAGTATATCATACTTTTTTAATAGAGAAAGATCAAAAGTGGTCATATGAATATTAAATAGGTTATTTACCTTTTTTTTTAGCAAAGAACGCTACTATTATTTTCTCTTATGATCCATATAATGAACTTTGCCAGAAGAAATAGGAATGTAGTTATGTGGTTTCTGTATTTCTTTATATCTGAGGAACTTCCCTCTTTACTAACTGGTCTTAAACTAAAATAATGAGAAATTTTGGATATATATGCTCATATTTCTTTGATGATTTTTCATTGGTCAGAATGTCATTTAATATAATTATGACCTTCTTTAATGATTGGAGCTTGAAGATTTAAGCCGAAGTGCCATCAATTCATTGATGATACCAAAAATGTTTCTTCTTTTCATCTAATGCAGCCGAGATGCGAGAAAATTCCAAAGAGATGTGTGCCATCAGTTATGGCACCGGATAAAAAATAATTAACTGATCCACAGCTCAAGCAGAGGGTTAGGAAGTGAATTGATCCCAGAGTATGTGGTCAGCCTGTTCTTGCTAGAATTTTATTCTTTCAGAGGATGAAGTTTACAGCTTGGTGATGGGCTTTTCTTTTCAAAGAGAAAGGAGGAGAAGGAGAACAGACTTCTCTACTGTGGCTCCTGCCCTTTGGTACATCTTACCCCCTGAGGTGAGATTGGTTCCCATCCTTCTAACTTGCCGTAAAAGCCTTAAGATCTGATGACTGGTCAATTAAGTAAGAGCTAACCCCCCTCCCCCCTCTTGCATCCGGCTGCCCCCTTCTCCATCTTGTGTCCATGATTTTATTCTGTTTGTATTGTGATTTTATTGAGTATTTTTATATTTGACAATTCGTATTGTAAGCTGCCCGGAGTCATTTTGAAACAAGATGGACAGCAAATAACACCCATCAAGCCCCAAGGAAATCAGGAGGTCCAGGCAGTTCAAATGGGGACAAAGCTTTATTGTAAACTTAAGCTCCTACAAGAATCTGAACTATTAATGGCCCAAGCAAATTGGCGGTAGATAAGAGTCACTGGAATTCAAGCTGGGCTGGACTTAGATCTCTTGTGGGCATGAAGGGACTCATGACTGATGATGTCTTTTACCCCTCTTTCAAGCTCAGCCTGGCCATCTCCTACATCAGGGGCCCTCAAACTATGGCCCGTGGGCCGGATACAGCCTGCTGAGGCCATTAATCTGGCCTGCACAGGACCATGAGGATGACCCACCCACATCGCCCCACCTACCCACTGGCCCCCACCCACCTTCTGGAAGCCAAGGAGGCCAAAAACGGGCCTGTTTTTGGGCGGCAGAGTGGTTCTGGAGGCCAAGGAGGCCAAAAACGGGCCTGTTTTTGGNCCAAGGCAGCCACATCACTAACCTGCTTTCACTAAGCTGCTTTCCATCCCCAGGAGCATAACAAATTAAAGTTTAATATGTGTGTATTGTTTAATCGACTGCTAAATTGGCCATGCCCATCCAGTCACATGCCCACCCAGTTACATGACCACTTAGCCATGCCCACCCAGCCAGTCCGGGCCCCCAAAAGTCTGAGGGACCATGAATTGGCCCCCTGTTAAAAAAGTTTGAGGACCCTTGTTCTACATCATCATCGGCATTGGCAAATTCACCATCAATCAGTTGCAAATGGCAGTTTTACTTGGAACCGCTTACATCTTTTGATGATATCTGTATACCACCAAACATCCACATCTGCCTATCTCAAATCCTTGGAGAAGATTTGATAGGTAGATAAAATGCCAAATCTAGTCTGAACATCTAACTATGCAAATAACAACAATAACAATAGGTTTTGCTCCGGCGCACATGTTGTTGAGAATCCTTTTTAACAGTATAGTATATCAATAACCTCTCTTGTTAAAAGGTCTTCTCTTGGTCACTTCTGCCTTAATAAGTTATCAATCATTTTATTATGCTGGGCTTTCAAGGGGTAGCTGCTTCCAGAACATGGTGGTTAGCTCTGGGGCTTAAATATCTGTATAGATCTCCAATAATTTAGGATGTTTTTGTTTTTAGGTACTGTAGAACTGTTAGGAGAAGTCTTTCTTGGAAGTTACATCTCATATTTGAGAACTTTCTCCGCAGAGTATTCTAAGCAAATTTAGTAACTAGCTCTATATTGGAATCGTATTATCTAGAGCCAGAAGGAATTAGAATATAGTATGCAGGGTAACTCGGAGGTCTTATAAATTGTATCTAAATTAGGAATCACTTTCCATATCACCTTTTGCTCAAAGCTGGTTAATTATAGAATAAATGCAATCAATGGACTGGTAACCAAACAGTTCATAATATCTGGCCTGTTGTTTAAAGAGTTTAAATTTAAAAAGTGTTTGAAAGAGTATAAAGAGAGAGAGAGACAAGCATTTCAAATGTCCATTTCTTTGGTATGAATGCAAACACTTAATAACACCCACTGTTTTTGTTTATTCTTGGATAGGTTTGGTGTAATAAATTTTAAAAGAACCCTATCAAAAATGTCCATTTAAAAATCAGTAAGTTATCAAGGCGTTATGAGTTGCGCAGTGAGTTTTAGCAATTTTCTTAATATTAATGACCAGCTATTAAGATGGATGGCCTGGGGTTAAATGTTTTAGCCTGCTGATTTTTTTTTCCTTTTCTGTTTTGATAGTGCACATTCAGTAATAAATATGAAGTTAAGTCAAACAGTTACCTTGAACATTGCTCAAGAGGCATAACCTTGCTAGCAGAATGCTTCGGGCAACCTTTTATACGTCATACTGTAACCATCATATCTTAACTGGAAAATTAAGTGGAAATATTATATAATGACCTCGAATTTCTGCAGAAATCAAGGTAGAACAGTTGTCACAGCTGGGGTACTCTGTCAACCTTATTTTTTAAAAAACAAACAATCTTTTCTCATAAGGATGTTGCTTCCAGAAGGAGCTGTGAAGGAGGAGCAGTGGGTTTATATATTGAGAACAGGTAGTCCTCAACTTACTACAATTTGTTAAGTGACCATTCACAGTTACAATGGCACTGAAAAAGGTGACTTAACAAGCGTTTTTCTCAATCGCTGCGGCATTCCCCATATTCATATGATCAAAAATTCAGATGCTTGATAACTGTCTCATATTTTATGACAGTTGCAGTTTCATGTGATAGCCTTTTGCAACCTTTGCAACAAGCAAAATTAGATTCACTTAACAAACGTGTTATTAACTTAACAACTGCAGTGTTTCACTTGAAAACTGTTGTCAAGAAAGTTCGTAAAATGGGAGAACATTCACTTAACAAATATCTCACTTAGCAATGGAGATTTTGGGCTGTATTATTGTCATAAATTGAGGATTACCTGTATAAAGCTTGAACCATTTAAAATTGGGAAGAATGGATGATGCTTCACAAGGTATTTTATAGCAATAGCTTTTAGTCTGATATACCCATCCCATAGTGCTTTAAAGCACTCTCTGAGCAGTATACAATGTCAGTATATTGCCCCCAATAATCTGGGTCCTCATTTTACCAATCTTGGAAGGCTGAGTCAACCTTGAGCCCCATCAGGATCGAACCCCGTTCTCCCCTGAGCTGCTCCGAGCATCCATGATTGGGAGGTACCTCAGTCGCTCCTAGGAAGGCTGGGCTTAATTCTTGAGGACGCTCCTCCTCCTCCACGTGACTCCTCCTTAGCATTCCCAGTTTTAGCTCAGCCTTCGTTGGAGCTAGCTGTTTTCTGCTGGCCAGAGCAGAATTCAGGTTTGGCTTTTTCTTGCAGCCCTCATTTGCAGTCCCGAACGTTTTTTTTTTCTCTTATTGCCCACAGTACTATAGTTCAACTACTGCACCACCAGGGCTGCTATAGTATTGTTCTTCAAAATGTCAGTGGTGATTCCAATAAAATGCTGCCATACTTTGTTTAGACGTACACAGATATGTCCAGATACTATTTCATTAGAAACCTCATGGTTTATGGTTTGTTTACCAAATTTTGTTCAGAGCATTTTCTGAACAGGAATGTGAGATGGACTTTTCTTTAGAAAGTTATAGTGAAGACTGAAATTGGTCACTGTTGACCATACTTGTTCTGCTTCTTTTGGCACCAGCAGTGAATATTATAGTTTTAGAAATGGAATCGAATTGTCATGCTTTTTATACGCTGCTGCCTTTGAAGGTATTTCGGAAAAATAATACGATTTGGAACAGAACAGCTAGTCTACTAAGAGCAACTGGGCATAAAGAACACATTTCAGGACTTCATGAACAGTTATTCTGGCTCCCTTTATGGTAAGAGGCCAAAGGCATGAGGTTCTTTTAATAGAGGTGAAGCATCTGGCAACTTGGACGGAGGCCTTTTCCATTGGACTGCCTTGGCTTTCACTGTTTTTCCAGATTTGCACTCAGATAATTTTCTAGTGATAAATGAGGAACGTTTTTTTCCTATCTCTCTTGGATATTACTTTGGTAGAACTTGATAAGCCTTCAGCTTATTTTAATGTATGTTTATTTTGTTTGGGGTATTATATTTTAAGTCCTCCAATGATGTATTTGATATAGGAAATATAAATCTTGAAACAATTGTAACAGCAACAAAAGAAAGGGATCCCCCCCCCTTGGCGGGGTTGCTGTTTCATGAAAGTGTCATGTTAGGAGCAATCAAGTCTCATAATAAAATCAAGTTATTGTGATTAAATAATATTGAAATGATTTATTTATTTTTATTCAACTTGCATATCATCTATTCCAGGGGTGTCAAACTCAAGGCCCGTGGGGTGTTTAGATCTGGCACATGGGGCCATCCTGAAAACAGTGAAGGACCAGCCTGTGGTGCCTCTGCCAGCGAAAAAGGATCTCGAGAGGGCCGAACACAGCGTCCTGTCCCGTCCCCCGAGCTCCGTTTTGCAGGCAGAGAGCTGCAGGAGGCTGTCGCAGCTGAAAATGGATGTCAAGCTGGCCACGTCTCCCGGCCACACACACACACCGGCCTCTGGGGGTCAAACACAAGTCTGATGCGGCCCTCAGTAAAATTGAGTTTGACACCCCTGATCTGTTCCAAATGGCTTTAGGAGTCTAACCACAAAAGGTTCAGGTTCTGAAGTAGGGAGCTCCATATGTAAGCCACCTTAAGTTCCCTGGGGAAGGCCAGGATAAACCTATCAAATTACAGTGCTGCAGTTTCTATGTATGCAAAATGCATGTCTGTATCTGCAGATAAGAACAGGTAATCAGTGATATCTGAACTGGGCAGCTAAGCTGGTAGGGGACATAGTAGCTTAATGACCTGGAACTGCTGACCATAAATAGTCTGCACTCTAGCAGATCAAGCCTGACTCCATGAGACAGAGTGAGCTCCTATCGCTCGATCCCTAGCTCCTGCCCATCCAGCAGTTCGAAAGCATGCAATATTGTGAGTAGATAAATGGGTACCACTTTGGTTGGAAAAAAACCTAGTTGCATTTGTGTGTGCGAAGAGTGGAAACTGGGGCTGGACCTGGCTAGATGTGAGGCAATGCAACATGAAGTGAGGTGAGACTAAATTGGCGGAGTAGCCCAGGAGAGTCAGTAATCCAAGTGCTGCCAGTCAGCTGGTGCAAGCTAATTTGCCTGCTGAGGTGCATCAAGGATAAACATGCAAGTGCTGAACAGAATGAACTAGCAATTTAGGCTGTCGGGACTGCATTGTGTCTAGCATAAATTTCCTAACATTGCATGCCATATGCTAAATGACTGGTGCGGGTGTTGGGGTAGTTTTAATTGGGGTTATCTATTTATTCGGCTAATCTGGTGTAATTGATTTTTAAAAATTTATGTTTAAAATAAATTTTTAAAATATTCATGCTTTTTATGTTTTTTTGTTTTTAGTGTGTAAGCTGCCCCGAGTCCTCTGGGAGATGGGGCGGCATAAAAGTCAAATCAATCAATCAATCAATCTAAGCTGGTTAGTATTTGGATTGAAAGACCACCAAAGAACTCCAGAACTTTTCTGGCTAGATTGGGAAATGGATGATAAATATCTGAAAAATAGGCGTAGTCATTGACCAACCATAACCATACTATAGTAAAAAATGCAATATAATTGCATCCATGAAGCCACCCCAATAATTTATAGATACTTTAATGTAGTTGATCTATGGGGGTTTGAATGGGAGGGAGATGGATGAGAAACTTTCAATCCTTATACTTTTTCCTGTTGAATTGATCCCTATGGGAATTAACTCTAGTAGATTCCCTAGTAGTGTGCTACAGAGGATTGGAAGCAATTATCATTATCTAAATACTCAAATGCTATTTCTCTTAAATAAATAGTTAATCCCAGTGAGGGTGACTTTAAATACTCATTGTTATCCCTTTTCCAGTCTTTTTTTCCCCTTGAGTGCTGCACATGTTTATTATACATGTAAAGTAGATTATGTTTAAAAGGCACATCTCCTGAAAATTGAAAGTTGTTTGCATTCAGACAAAGAGGTTGCTGTTCTCCCATCCTTCTCTACAAATGTCCATAAACTCAGATTATGAAATATCACATACAATGTCCTACTGTCTCCATTTGCCTGCTTATACGATAAGCTTCCATGATGTTGTGAAGATTAGGATTTGAATTTCCATAGATGAACTTCTAGGTGATGGATTAGGAACACTTTTGATAGGAACCCATTCATTACTTTAGGGAAATGAGGTGGCATTTTTGCAGTTGCAAACTAAAGAATAGTGTTATAAATAAAATAAACTTCGGAAACTTAGGAGTGAAAGTTCAACAAATGAATCAAGCTAAATCTTCTTAAACTACTTTCTGAGAATTTTGGAATTGTTGACAATATTGAAAACAGCCAGCATTTCCAGAGTGTACTATAGCGTATTGAAGAATTTATTTCTGCTTTTCAGTGAGAAGGAGGCTAGAAGTACATCTTATTTTTCTATTTTTGCTTAAACATAGGCTGGGTAATAAAGTATTGACTAAAAACCTATTATTGGTCTTTTTGAACACTGTTTACATCAAAATGGCAGTTTTGATTGTCCTGAACATTTAGTTCCATTGCATCTCATACTAGTTTCCTGATTCTAATATGAGAAAGGAAGGAAAATACTCTCCATTCAAGACATCATTTTATACATTTCTGTCATATTTCTTCTTCAATTAGTTATTGATAGAATTTTTTCCATTGTCCATTAGTTTTTCCTTCCATACAAGGATGAATTTTAAAAATAAATAGTATATAATACAGTTAATTTCATATCTGTTGGGTAAAATTTGTTAATTCGTTTCTGTTGGGTAAAATTGTAAGCTGCCCTGAGTCTCTGGAGAAGNGCGGCATATAAATGTGAATTTAAAAAAATTTATCATTTCTGCATAAGCCAGCTACAATACAAGAGGCAGTGTGTTTTGAGTGTAAGGAACACTCTTGATCTTAGCTCAACCATATTGGTGTGCTGTAGACATTATTATTATTATTTACAATCAGCCTTAAAATTTCAGTTTTGGTCTTCAGTGGGTTTAGTATAAGTAGATTAGAATGGATTGATGTTAAATCAAGGCAATTCAAATAATTGAAAAGGTAGATTTCTTAGGTAGTGAAAATCTGATTAGTCGACGACAATACTAATTTATAGTTAAGTAGACCATAATTCAGTCTATGCAGGTTTATTCCTTAATTAGTCATGTTTGATTTATTTGATATTCCCTTTTTTTAAGCTATATAGTTGGCTTTGATTTTAAGAATGAGAATATTGTAGACATTAATAATACATCATTTACATTACCATGTGATCATTCAAATAGTACTCAGACTTCTTCAAAAGTTATTTAAAATTACTTAATGACCAACATTGTATGTAATCTAATTCAGATCTTGAAAAAAATACTAACCTTTGGATTACAAAGAAGCTTTGTATAAGATAATCTAGCCTTCAGTTCTTTCTTTACTTTGCCAAAAAAAGCGCTTTTTATTCAGATACTTGGTTCATAAATTGCACTATAAACCATGGTTGATTTAACCATGATCTGTGAGTAAACTGGAAATACCTGGGTTTGTATAATACGCTATGCCAAAATTAAATCACATTGTGCCGTTAATTAGGAATCCTGTCAATATTTCTAGCTTTAGAATAATCTTGCCATTACTCCTAGCTCTGCATTGTAGAGTTAATGACAAGTTTATTCTGAAGCTAGGAATATTGAAGGGTTAAGGTAACTTTAATAAAAGTTCTTTAAAATCTAGCATTTAATTATAGTGCTTATTTGTTTTTCTTTAATAGATTCCTCTCTCTCTCTCTCCTGGTATATTACTGATGAATTAAAAATGTTAAATCCTCAGCCTTTGGAAGTACTGTACATTTATATATGTTTACATGTAAGCATACAATGCATTCAGTTTTTTAAAGTGATGTCCACAGTAAAATCTTGTTTTTAGATGTGAACACATATTCGTGATGAACTCAATAATTGTAACATCTCAGGTGGCTTTATGTCTTTAGATAAATTAAAGGAGAGACTACTATTTAGTGCTTTTTCAGTTTGAGAGCTAATAGGTGTTAATTACTCTTGGTTTCCTGGGTTATCATCTTAATCAGATGCCTGATAAATTGTTAATTGGTTTAGAAACTCATTTCAAAGTTATTGGGGGAAAACTAGAAAAATATTAAGGGCAAATGATATCTATCACAGGGCTTGTCCAATATTGTATATCAAAATCTTTATTGTAAAATATCAGAGAATTTTGAAATTTTTCTGGATGGAAAGCTCTGAAAATAAACTGTCATATTAATTCCAGTTACTGAATTTTAAGGCAACATTACTACCACAATCTTTTATCTGTTGTTGTTTTTTAATTAAAATCTGTAAACAGTAATGGGTTTCCCCCACCTCTTCCTTTTGTGTCTCATGGGCTTCAGTGACCTTCCCGAAAAAGCTCCTCTGAAAGTCAAAATAAAAATTTGATCACTGTTGGGATAACTTACCTGGTCATAAATAGCTTCTAAGAATTTTTAGTCTAGAACTTGATTGAGTTGAAGCATGATATAAGTAGGACTTAATTTTATAGCATGGGTGACTTCATCAAAATAAAACATTTGCATTTAAAATTTTGTTTAGACATAATTTTGTATAGAAAGAATTGGAATTGACTTCAAATTTTCCCTTCCAGTATTATAAGAAAATAAAGTTTAAGCTTCTCTTCTCTTCTCTTCTCTTCTCTTCTCT
>AZIM01000953.1:46328-62833 GCA_000516915.1 Ophiophagus hannah
ATAAAAGAAAAGAGACATTCGTCAAGAATCCTTGAGCAGGAGAAATAATTTAATGAAAAGAAATTGTCTCTCTTCTTCATTGCTTGTTGACAACCGCTTGGATTCCTTCCTTGCGAGGAAGTGTGTGAACTCAGGACAAGCCCCACAAAAAAAGAAAAAAAGGGGGGGGGGGAAATCACATTTCTCTTAGCCAAGGCAGCCTTGCCAGCTTTTCATTCTGTTCTCCCACCCCTCCTGCCTAATATTCATTCCCCCCCCACAATACACACACACAAACACACACACGCCGCGTCCTGCTCCCATTTTCATGAATGGCTGTATTTTCCGCTCCGTTCCTTGCCTCCCCGGCTAATCCTTCCAAAAACCTTGGGACCTTGAACCCAGCGATTAGGTCTTGCGTAATCCCACCCCAGGAGAGAAAACAGGGGCCCCTGCAACAATCTTTTGCAAGCACCCCCAAGATCACAGTTCACACCGAAGCATCCTCAAAAACCCCCCACCACCACAGATGGTTTTCGGAGAGGAAGGAAGAAGTCCGCCTCGGCTGGGGGTGCCCGGCTTCGATTTTGCAACCCCAGGTTGCCACCATGGCCTCGGTGCTTTTAATCCCTCCACCCGCCTGGTCCCCTCCAGCAATGTTTTCACTGGCCGCCAAGCGGGCCTGGGAATAACTTTTTCAAGATGCTGAGCCTGAATTCAGAAGAGGAAAGTTGTTGTTGTTTTTTTCTCCAGTGCCAGAGAAAGGCTGGATGGAGCTGGCATGATTTCCAGAGAATCTGGCCTGGAACGCCGGTGAATTCCTAACTGGAAATCCTCATTCTGGCTTTCCAAAGGGCTCCGTTTCCGCCATGACATTCGCTGAGCTTCTGGATCAGATCGGGGGCATGGGCCGCTTCCAGATCCTCCAAGTCACTTTGTTGGTGACCCCGATTTTATTAACAGCCAGCCATAACCTGCTCCAGAATTTTTCAGCCGGGATACCCGATCACCACTGCCGGGTCAGGCTAGCGCACAATGGCACCTATGCCCATACCAACTGGACTCAAATGCCAACCGGCGAGGAAGATCCCTGGGGGATTCCCAAAGATGCCAGCGGGCAACCTGAGAAATGCCTCCGCTTTGTGGCCACCGAGTGGCCTCCGCTGAATACCAGCGCTGAAGTTGGGGGCAACAGCACGGGCATGGCGACCGAACCGTGCAAGGACGGATGGGTTTACGACCGAAGCATCTTCACTAACACCATCATTATGGAGGTGAGAGGGCAGAGGGTGGTGGTGGGAGGGAATGGCGATTGGATCTGGATTCTGCTAAGGTTTATATAAGTCCAATTTTGAACCCCTGCAAAAAGCCAGGCTCCAAAGTGTTGAGCTATCAGTCATGCGACAGATCTTGGCGGGTAGCTAAATTTTGGAAGGGGACAGATTGCATTCTCGGAAGTAAGTTTGCTTTTTGAACCTTCTTCAGGAGTTGATGGGTTGCAAGGGGTCTCCAAAATGTCCCACCCCCCTATGGGTGCAAAGGAAGCTTCCACAGATGGAGGTGACCTCAATTTTTGTGGGGGTGAGGAGAGAGAAAATCAACATGTTGAGACTAGGATTGTAAAAACCAAGATTCTGGCAGAAATGTTTTTACTTTTTTCTCCATGCTAAGTATACAGAACAAAGAATGAAAGAATTGGAAAGGAGCTTGGGAGGTCTTCTAGTCCAGCCCCCTGAGACCCTCTACCATTCTGGACAAAGGGCCATCCAATCACTTCTTAAAAACTTCCAGCCAAAATTATCTTGTCATGTATACATGATCTATTTATTTATTTTAAGAATCAGGGACTTCATGCAATTTTTTTTCCTAATCACTCCAATTGAATAGGAAGGGAGCAATGGTATTACCCATCAATCCTGTTCTTTTAAAAAAAATAAAAATAAACCATATGTTTTTAATAGGCATTCAGTCTCAGAGCTAAATGAGATGGAGTAGAATTCATCTAACATCCTTAACTAGGATCCAAGGAGTGAGGTTAGAAGATCATGTGCAGGAGGAAGAGGAGAGGTTCCACCAGCTAACCCAGAGAGGGTTTAGATTTAACCCTGAATATATTCAATGAAATTTTCTGCTCCTACCTTCTGATCTTTGTTGTTTCCCCCCCACCTTTCCTATTGTTTAAATAAGTTCATCTTTTTGTAGCCATTTTCCCCCCTGTGGTTTCTACTTTGGATACATGCAATTGTTGCAAAACACCAGCAGTTCTTTGAAATATATTTATTAAATTTATGTGACGCCCGTGTCTCTCTTTCCAAAGTGACTGTGGGCTGCCTGCAAATCAAAAATATCGGTCATTCACACAAGTTAATGCCCCTGAGGCTATCTTGGTTTTATTGGTGTGCTAGATCAGGGGTCTCCAAAACTTTGGTGACTTTTGAGGGTTGTGGACTTCCAGAATTCCTCAGCCAGCATGGATGCAAAGAGTGAGGTTAGAAGACCACGTGAAGGAGGAAGAGAAGAGAGAGACTCCACCAATTAATCCAGAAAGGGCTTAGATTCAGCCCCAAATGAATTACACGTAGTCCTTGACTTACAACAGGCTGAGGAACTCTGGGAGTTGAAGTCCACAAGTTTGGAGACCTCAGATCTAGAATGACCACAGAGCTGTCCCTTAATACTGGCTGGGGAATTCTGGGGGTGGAAGTCAACAGGTCGCCAAATTTGGAGACCCCTGATTGATATCCTGCCTTGAGCTCAAGCGTTCCCTCCTTCCAGTTTTCCCTGGAACAACAACCCTGCGAGGGAGGTTGGGAGGAGAGAGGGAGAGACTTGCCCAAAGACACCCAAGGGAGATTCGGTGGCTAAAGGGAGATTTTGACTCTGGGTCTGCTGTGTTGTGTGATTGGGAGTCTAAGGAAATGAAGCATACTTGCAGGCATTTCTGGGTCTCTGTCTCTCTCGTCAAGAGTAACTCTTTTCCCTTCCACCAGTGGGACCTGGTTTGCAACCGGAAGACACGGAGACAGATGGCCCAGTCCATTTACATGGGAGGAGTTCTTGCTGGTGCTCTTATACTTGGGAGCTTAGCAGACAGGTGGGTGTTTACAAGCAGAGCCATGCTTTGAGGTGAATATAGCCGGAAACTGGGGGATGCAACAGTGATCGGTTAATATCCCACTTCTGGCACCAATCCTGCCTCTCTGGGTTGGTGGAAGTCTCGCCCTCAGCCCTCTCCCCTGCTTCCTCGTGGGAGTATTTGTGGCCTTTAAAAAAAAGAGAGAAGGAGTAAGAGAAAGGGAAAGGAAAGGAAAGGAAAAGGGAAAAAGAAGACAAAGAGAAAGAAAAAAAGAGAAAAGGGAAAGGAAAAGGAAAAGGAAAGGAAAAAAGGGAAAGAAAAAAAGAAAGGGAAAGAGAAAGAGAAAGAGAAAGGAAAAAAGAAAAAAGGAAAGGAAAGGGAAAGGGAAAGGGAAAGAAAAAACAGGAAAAGGAAAGAAAGAGAAAAAGGAAAAGGAAAGGAAGGCCTATTTTCCAGGTTCTAATTAAGAAACTAGTCCTCATTGTGTCTTATTGGACAAAGGGGAGGAGATGTATAGGTAGACCTCGACTAACACTCACGATTGGGACAAGAATTTCCACTGATAATAAAGGTGGTTATTTAACTGAGCCATTCCCAACTTCATGACCTTTTCCGCCACACTTGTTAAGCAAACCCCTGCAGTTATTAAATGAATCACATGGTTGTTAAGCAAATCAGGCTTCCCCCATGGCTGTTGCTTGTTGGAAGCTTACTGGGAGGGTCAGAAATGGTGACCATGTTACTCTGGGCCACTGCAACCATCGTAAACACACACACACACCCCCGTTGTGCCAAGTGCCTTGATCATAAGACCGCGGGGATGCCACAATGGTCCTAAGTGCGAGGACCAGGCCCCAAGTCACTTTTTTCGGTGCCATCGTAACTTCGAACGGTTGCTCAGCGAACGGTGGTGAGCCAAGGGCTACGAATCCTGCTAATAATTTCAATATACTTATTATTGACTGTAACCTCTGAAGAAAGGAGAATTGTTCCCATGGATTGACGCAGAATTCTGTGCCGCAGGTTCGGCCGCAAAGCGATCTTAACGTGGTCCTACCTCCAGCTGGCTGTCTCGGGGGTGTGCACGGCTTTTGCCCCCAATTATGCAGCCTACTGTGCCTTCCGGTTCCTGGTTGGCATGGCGCTCTCTGGCATTGTCCTCAACTGCATGTCTTTAGGTAAGACGGGAGGAAGTTGGTCAAACTTGGGTGGGGGGGTTGGACTAGATGACCTACAGGGTCCCTTCCATCTTTGTTAAACATCTGTTAAACAAAACCAGCTCAAGGGGGGAGGAGAGGTGGGAGGGATGGGAAAAACAAGATATTTACAGAATTCCAGAGTTTTAAAGGCCACTTTTAAAGTTTCCACTTTGCAGCCAGTTCTTTACACTATGGTTTCTCAATCACTTTTAAGATGGGTGGATTCCAGTTCCCAGAATTCCCCAGCCAGCCATACATGGGACTTCAACTCCCAGAATTCCCCAGCCAGCAAGTTTTGAAATGTGTAGATTTCAACTCCCAATATGCTGGCTGGGAAATTCTGGGAGTTGAAGTCCACGTATCTTAACGTTAACTGAAACTTTTAAAATAGATTTTCCCAGAATTCCCCAACCGGCATGCTGGAAGTTGAAGTTCACAGATCTCAAAGCATGTTGACTGGGGAATTCTGGGAGCTGGAAGTCCACATGTCTTAAAGTTGCTAAGGTTGAGAGCAGCACTACCCTAAGTCCTCCTTTTTGTGTGTGTAAAGTGAGGGAAGTGATATTTCAATGCAAGTCTAAACACACTTTCTACTCCATTCAGCCGGTTCTTGATTCTCAGAACCGACAGGCTAGCTTTTCTCCCCCAGTGCAAGAAATCTGGATGTTGCAAAGCCCCACCGGTTGGATTTGGGCCTGACAGACCGCTGTTGGGAGCAAATTTTATTTAGCAAGGTTATTTTGCAGGCTTGCACTTTTGTGCATTCCTGACTCCCTGAGCAATGTTTTGTCCCCAGCATGCTGCAGACCTGTCCAAATATTTATCTCTGCAGTTTGCCATACCTGAGTCTTAATTTGATTAAGGCCCACTGGGAAGAACAGGTCATATGATCTGCAGAGAATGCAGGAATAATTGGAGGGGAGGGGGAGAGAAACATCACGGTCCCTCGGACACAGGGAGGAAAATGATGCAAGCAGAACCTTATGGCATCTTGCATTGTCAATTGAAGTTGGGGAAAAGGATGCCATGTGGTGCTGTTGTACACTCCCTGGCCACGTTGTATTATTCAGAAATAACTTTTAAAAAGTCTTTTTCCACTCCCCCATGATATGGAGCAACGTATTATTGCTTGCTACTGTCTGAACAGAGAAGAGGTTTAATGTTCGAGGAGAGGAGCATGGGGTTGGAAGTTAAGATGGCAACCCATTTGGAAATCCAGTTGGGATGGGTAAAGCAGTGTTTCTCAAGCTTGGCACCTTCAAGAGGACTTCAACTCCCAGAATCCCCCAGCCAGCATGCTTTAAAAGGGATGGACTTCAACTCCCAGAATTCCTCCACCTGTGTGTGTGGTCTTCAACTCCCAGAAGCCTGATGGCTGGTTAGGGAATTCTGGGAGTTGAAGTCCACCCATCTTAAAATTACCACGCTTGAGAAACCATGGTGTAAAGCTAACAAGATTAATGCCCATGCTCTCTTCTTCCCTTGCATTAGTCCTGGAATGGGTGCCCACCAACATCCGTACCATTGCTGGCACGCTGGTGGGTTATTCCGCCACCTTTGGGCAAATCATCCTTCCTGGTCTGGCTTATGCGCTTCCAGATTGGCGCCAGCTGCAATTCACGGCATCCATGCCGTTCTTCATTTTCTTCATATACTCGTGGTGAGCAGGTAGCATCTTCGCGGAGGCCTTTCCTAAAAACCTGATTGCTAAGTGAATCGCTGCAGTTCTTAAGTTAGCAACACGGGGTTGTAAAGCGAATCTGGCTTCCCCATTGACTTGGCTCGTCAGAAGGTCGCAAAAGGGGATCACGGGCCGCTGTGACCATCATAAATAGGAGTCAGTTGCCAAGTGCCTGAATTTTGATCCTGTGATCATGGGGATGCTGCAATGGTTGTTAAGTGTGAAAAATGGTCACCAATCACATTTTTCAGTGCCGTGGTCATTTTGAACGGTTGTAAGTTGAGAACTACCCGTATAACTTCTTATTCCTGGTCCTGGATTCAAATCTCACCCCGCCTTAAATTCACATTTTGGAGATTGATTTTGCTGGTTTTCCACTCCTGGTTCTGTGCCATTTTGAACAGTCACTAAATGGACGGTACGGCTGTCCCCTAACTTAGTGGTCCCTGGGGAGGGGGGAGAGGGGAACTGAGTCATAGAAGTGGCATGCTGGCATGCATGTGTGCTTGAGCATGGGGTTTGGGAACCCCTGATCTAATTTAAGTGTGCTGTTTCTGGTGGAAGAGGTTAATCTTTCCGAAGTCAGCAGACTGGGCTTTTTCACAAAGGTGGTTTGCAGAATCGGCCCGGTGGCTGGTGCTGTCTGGCAAGGCAGACCAGGCAGTCGACGTGTTGAAGAAAGTGGCTCAGCTGAACGGGAAGAAAGATGAAGGAGAGAAACTCAACACCGAGGTACGAAGGGTAGATCAAAATCAAATGGAGATTAGTGGGGTTGATGCTCTTGTTTGTCAGATTTGATGGTGGGAACAAAGTCTTTTAGAAATGGGAGGTTTCTGATCTTCGGTTTGAAAGAAACCAGGTTGAGAGATGACGGTTAAGTTCAGGGGTGCCCAATCTTGGTGACTTTTAAGACCTGTGGACTTCAACTCCCAGAATCCCCCAAAATGCTGGAGGCATGGCCACGTTGTAGTAAGCAAAAACGGCTGCAAACCTAAAACCAGGGAATAATTAGCCTCAGGGTCTGCCACCCTGTCGACACCCAAGTTTCTAGACCTTATGGTTGCTCTGAGAGCAAGATTTTTAGGGATGCTGGCTGGGGAATTCTGGGAGNNGAAGTCCACAGGTCTTAAAAGTTGCCAAGGGTGGACACTCTTGGTTTAGTCTGAGTGGCCAGTTTGCTGAGTCGATCCCTCGATTTTGAAAGCCAAAAGATTCCTCTTTGGTGGGATCTACAGGGGTTGACATCGTTTTGAGAATCCCAGCTGAATTCCTCCTTGCTGATCTGGTTTCAGAGCCAAGGTCCTTGTGGGAGGGGATAGCAGGAGCTGGTCCTTCCAACGAAATCCAAAAATGCCAGTTCTGTTGGGCCAAATGAGATATAACCTTGCGAGAAAACACTCCAAAACTCGAGAGTCTCCACTTGTGGCTCTCATTTGTCCTCTTTGTTGTTGGATGTTAGGTCTTGAAGTCCAGCATGCAGAAGGAAATGACTTTGGCCCAGTCGTCCTACACCTTCGCCTCCTTGGCCCGGACGCCCACAGTACGCCGGATCTCCTGCTGCATTTCCAGTGTGTGGTACGTGTCAACTCCTAAAGCATTACTGGCCTCCTTTTGAGTTGCCATAGGGAAGGGGGGGGAAACCCTGAAGGAGCAGCAAGGAAACCAAAAAGAAAAAAAAAACCAGAAGTACATTCCATGCACACCTCACCAAGGCGTCTCCCAGGTTACCAATCCAGTTGCAGGGGCGTGGTCTCTAGAGCCCGCGAAAGTCCTCAGTTGGAGAACGTGATTTATGACACACCGGCCATGAAGATGCTCGGGTTGGAGAATGTGATTTATGACACATCCAGGGGGGAAGGGGGAAACAGGGCATAGTTGCACCATAAATTACATGAGGCAAATCTGGCTTCATTAGGGTAACTGCCAACATGTTGCTCCTAATAAATAATTGGATTTCTTTTGAAGTTTGGCTTGAGGCTCATGATTTGATTAGGGCTTCTGTTGGAACCCTGACAGTACGTTTCCGTGGGCACCCTTCCTTCCCTAACGATCTCATTCTCGGAGCCACCATGAGGACTAGAAACTTGAGTGTCGACTTCTGCAAGATTCAGGCAGGCCCCAAGACTGATTCCTTCCCCGGTTTTAGGTTTGCAACCAGTTTCGCGTACTACGGCCTGGCGATGGACCTCCAGCATTTTGGCTTCAGCATCTACCTCATCCAGGTGGCCTTTGGTACCATTGATATCCCTGCAAAGCTGGGCTCGGCCATCGGCATGAGTTACATCGGAAGGAGGACCACGCAGGCTTCGTCCGTCATTTTGGCCGGGCTGGCCATTCTAGTCAATATCTTGGTGCCCTCAGGTGAACCATCTGAAGTCGTTGCAGGTGCCGAGGGAAGCCATCTTTAGCTCCCTGTGCCCAAAATTAATGTGACTTGAATGCCACCAACTCAGAAACAAAGAATAGGGATAGTCCTCTGGTTATGGCAGCAAGCGGAACTGGAATTTCCAGATATAAGCAGTGAAGTTATAAAGCATTTTATGTACAGGTAGTCCTTGACTTAAAACCATTCCTGTAGTGACCAAAGTTATAACAGCACTTGTAAGTCAAGATGGTGGGTGCACCCACCAAAGCTCCGCCCCCTTTTACAAAACCTGGGTAGCGTTAGCAAAAGCTAAAATAAAAAAGGCACCTTCAACAAAGGGGATATTTTGTTAAATTTAGATTAAGGCTTATCTTGAATCAGGTTATCCAACTTTGGCAACTTTAAGACCTGTGNNNTTCAACCCCCAGAATTCCCCAGCCAGCATAGCTATGGGGAATTCTGGGAATTGAAGTTCTCAAGTCTTAGCTGGCTGGGGAATTTTGGGAGTTGTAGTCCCCCCATCTGAAAGTTGCCAAGGTTGGACATGACTGCCCTAAAGATTTATTGTGGCTCCTACCTTCCAACGGAAGGAAAGGATCCCATGAATTTTGACAATATAGAATTCGTTTTAGCACGGATTGTCCGAAAATTCCCGTTTTCACCTCTATTGTTTTTCCTCCCCGCCGTTCTTTAACCTTTACTGAAGATTTACGGACACTGAGAACGTTTTTGGCAGTGCTTGGCAAGGGGTGTCTCGCATCTTCTTTCAACTGTCTGTACCTGTACACCGGAGAACTGTACCCCACGGTGATCAGGTATGTTGCCGCAATACCTCCAAGGCGCTTGAACACTTGTCTGGTTTTCAAGACTTCATAACGTTTTTTTTTTTTTTCCCACCAACACTTCGATGTCATGCTGTTGCTTGATCCAAACGGCCAAATGATTCTCTCTTTGGGTCAAGGTTGCGTTATTACACACCTGGTGCAGAACCAGGAGTGGAAAATGAGCAAAATGAATCTCTAAAATGTGAATTTGAGGCAGGAGGTGAGATTTGAATCCAGACCCAGGAATGAGAACAGGTAGTTCTCGACTTGTAACTGGAGTCGGGACCAGAATTTCCATCGCTCAGCAAGACAGTTAAGGGAATCGTGCCTGATTTAATGACCTTGTTTTGCCACCATTGTAAAGCAAATCATGCATGTTAAGTGAATTTGGGTTGCCCCACTGATTTTGCCACCTGGGAAAGTCTCAAATGACAATCACAAGACATGACACACATCATAAATAACATGCTAGTTTGTAATAGTCCTTGACTTACAACAGTTCTTTTAATGACCGCTTAGTTACAACAGCACTGTAAATGTGACTTATGACCATTTGTCAGTTACCACCTTTGCAGCATTTCTCCAATAATGTGATCAAAATTCAGG
The DNA here is from genome assembly GCA_000516915.1 of Ophiophagus hannah. Lineage (NCBI taxonomy): Eukaryota > Metazoa > Chordata > Lepidosauria > Squamata > Elapidae > Ophiophagus > Ophiophagus hannah. The sequence continues at coordinate 56,059 of AZIM01000953.1, forward strand.
TGCTTGGTAACTGCTTCATATTTATGATCGTTGCTGTGTCACAGGGTCACGTGATCCCCTTTTGCGACCTTCTGGCAAGCAAAATCAATGGGGAANNNAGATTCACTTAACAACCATGTTATTAATTTTACAACTGCAGTGATTCTGTTAACAAACGTGGCAAGAAAGGTCATTAAATGGGGCAAAACTTAACAAATGTCTTGCTTAATATAAAATTTGAGCTCAACTCTGGTCGTTAAGTCGAGGACTACATGTACCTGAACTTTGATCACATAACCGTGGGGATGCTGTGACAGTCAGAAGGGGGAGACCCACAGCAAGCCAAGATCAAAACATTCCTAAAAGGCAGGTAGGACTGGAATTCAGGCATTCGTTTTTCCTTTCATCGGTTCATGGTTTTGTGTCCTTTAAAGGTGGTTTCTTACCGTTGCAGACAAACCGGGATGGGGCTCGGAAGCACCCTGGCCCGTGTGGGTGGCATTGTGGCGCCCATGATCAAAATGACAGGTGAACATTGTTCCTATCTTCCGTCGCTCATCTACGGGACGGCCCCCATCCTCTCTGGCATTGCTGCCGTCTTCCTGCCCGAGACCCTCAACGTGCCGCTTCCTGATACTATAGACGAAGTGGAAGGGAGGTAAGTTTCTTGCACGCTCGGAAAAGCGAGTGTGATGCTGATAGGGCTCAGTGGGGGAAGGTGTTGGACTGGGGTCCAGGTTCGAGTCCTCCTATGAGCCACAGAAGCTCACTGGCTGATTCTGGGCAGTCCTGCCCACTCAGCCAGGCTGGTGCAATGGGGTAGTAGATGCTAGACCAGGAATGGGGAGACCAGGGTTTCTCAATCTTGACCACTTGGACTTCAACTCCCAGAATCCCTGGTTGGAGAATTCTGGGAATTATTTAATATATCTTATTTGTATCCCACTTTATTATTTTTATGAATAACTCAGCCAACACAGCTTCTTCCTCCAATTTTCCCAACAACAACCATCCTGTGAGGGGGGTTGGGCTGAGACAACATAGCTGGCCCAGTCAAACAGCTGGCTTTCATGCCTAAGGCGGGACTAAAACTCACATTCTCCTGACGATTGGCCCAAACTCACCCAGCCAACTTTCATGCTTAAGGTGGGACTAGAACTCACAATCTCCAGGTGATTGGCCCAAAGTCACCCAGCCAGCTTTCAAGCCTAAGGCAGAATTAGAACTCACGGTCTCCTGCTTTCTAGCATGGTGCCTTAGCCATTAGACCAAACTGGCTCTCCAAACTGAAGTCCATCCTACTTAAAGCATCGCTTGCGATTTCTGCTTGTTTTTCAATATTCCAGAATAACGCCGGAGCGACAGTCCCTTACCGTTCAGAGCCAAGAACCAGTTTTGCTCCAGAAATTGGACCAAGGGAGAACCCTGGACGGTGAAATTTGCTAAGATGGGGAAAGCGAGGAATCAGAAATTATTGCAAGTTCATTAGACATCTTTAATTTTCTTTTCTTTTTTTTGCCTTTGGGCTGAAAGTGGGATTTTCAGATTAAAAAAAAAATCAACCAAATAAATGAATAATTGATGAAAATTGTAGTCATGCCTCTCTGATATTTTGAAGCCAAAGACCGGACTAAGTCCCAGCTCTAAGATGTGCTAATATGCAAGTAGTCCTCGACATACAACCATTCATTTAGTGACATTTCGAAGTTATACTGGCATTTCTTGACTTATGACCATAGTTGGGACTCATTCACACTAAAACATGATTTTAGAATTCGGAATGAACCCCAGTCACGTGATCACCTTTTGCGACCTTATGACAAGTGGTCAAAGGGGAAGCCAGATTCACTTAACAACCAACCGGGTTAAGAAAAGCCATAAAATTGGGCAAAACTCACTTAACAAATGTCTCACTTAACAGAAATTTTTGACCTCCATTGTGGTCGTAAGTCGAGGATTACCTGTAACATTTTAAAAAGTGAAAATATCAAACTGCCCAAGCTTTTGCAATGAATATTGGAATAATGCATCTCCTAAATATTATTCTTACCACCCCTATGCTGTCTTGCCGATCCCCTCTTCAAGATCCAGACTGGCTGGGGAGGATCTGTCTGGTTTGGCCAGCTTTAAAAACCTAGACTGGACAAAAAACAATATTGTCTAGTCCCTTGTGAGGAAAGGCAACCTGGCTTTGAAGAGAGAGCAGCCGCATTTTACAGACAAGAATGTTGCCGTGTGGCTCAACCGTACCGCTTAGAAAAGAATTAAAACCCACAACCGATTGTTGGACCGACACCTCAGGAGTAAATAAAAGCAGTATTTATTAGCTAATGCTTATTACAGCCTTAAAATAAAATTGGGGGGGGGGGGGAGGTTGCCAAAATATATTTCAGCTTCTACTGCAATAATAAAAGATGGAGTGGGAGGGTATGGAAAGCCTCCATATTTATTTATTTTTTGAAAGAAAGCCCAAATTCCAAACCAATGCAATCAGAGGGTGCACAGATCAATTACTTGGAAAGGAAGGAGAAAAACCAAGCGACCAACTCAACGGAGAACAGCTACTAGGAGGGAATCAGGACACAGTGCAGAGGAGGTGCGAAGCTACACAACTATTTTGTGGCCGTCACAACGAGAGAGAGAGAGAAAAAATGAGGTATTACAGCCCGTCCTACCTCCCACCCCCTGCAAACCGACAGAACTAACCTGAGCATGAAACCCCTACAATGTCGCAGCACTGAACAGATTCTCACATTATCCCCCCAGCCCAAAGAGCCAGGCTACCATAAAACTGGTTCCAAGAAGCCGTTTTGGTTTTTTTATTTGGGTAGCTTTTTTTTTTTAAGACACAGGTGTGATGCTTCGAATGAGGACCTAACAACCCAGGCTGGGGGTGAAGACATGTAACCCACCCCTTCCCACCCCAAGGGAACATTTCTACAACTTTCTTTCTTTGTTTGGTGCACAGGGGCCTGACAGCCAGCCCCCACATCTCCCTGGGGTATGGAGAGAGAAAAGAATGATTTAAAAAAAAGACTACAGCTAAAAGGGAATCCAGAGCCAAGTAAGTGCACAAATAGTTCTCTCTCCCCTACACATAACTCAGAGACCTACTAAGTTCCCAAGACCATAAGGGAACATCTTTTAGTCTTCAAGTTTCAAGTCCTCTTGAAGGACTGAGCGGGCAGTGAAGGTGACTGGAACAAAGCTTCCAGCAGTCACTGGCTCTCCATGGGACAAAAATATCCCACTAGGACATTTCCTAGTGTTTCCACTATCGGGTGTCCTCCAGCATGCTGGGGCCCCACTGCCCATTATCTTGGATAGCACAGCAAGAAAAGCGAGGCACCGAGTCAAGAAAGCTGACCCCTCCTGCCAAGCAGGGTAGGGAGAATCAAGGAGAAAGACGCCAGTGGCCTTTGTGAAGTTCAACCTTGCACCAACAAATTCCAGCACTTGTGTGTGGAGTAGACCCCAGTGAGTGAGATAGAGATAGAGAGAGAGAGAGAGAGAAGATCCCATTTGCTTTGGCAGTCCCGAGTCTCCCCTCGCTTTCAGCAAAGATGGATGAAGAGAAGCCTTTGGAGAAGACGCAGAAGGATGCGTGTGAAAGGGAATGTCGGAGGTAGGTTTTAAAGACAATCTTAGAAAAATCAGGCACATTACAAGTAGAATATTACACAAAAACCCTATTCCAGAAAAAGGCCTCTCCTTCTGCAAACGGGATCTTGCAGAAAACCTTGCCACTGGAGGGGAGGGAGGAAAAGGAGTGGGGATTCAGGGTTTTTTGTTTGTTTGTTTAAAAAAAAAAGCATCACTTGTTAGTAAGACCAAATCTTCAAATTGGGGCCAAGGAGGGAGGGGGGGGTGAAATTGAAAGAAAAAGTGGGTTTGTTCCTGTAAGAGAAGTTCAACACCTGAATCCCATCGGACCAGGAAGCAGCAGAGTTGGAAGAAATAGCATGTGGAAGGGACATGGCTCACTCTAGGCCCTGCCTCTGGTGAGATGGAGACTCAAAATAGATTTTAAAGCAGCTTATTTGAATAAGTCCAAAGCTTTAAGGCAGGGGTATCCAACCTTGACAACTTTTAAGACTTGTGGNCTTCAATTCCCAGAATTCCCCAGCTAGCTAAAACTTGTGGTCTTTTGGCTGAGAATTCTGGGAAGTCCACAGGTCTTAAAATTGCCAAGTTTGGACACCCTTGCTCTAGGGTCAGCATCCACTCAAAAGTTGCCTAACACTAGACAACCTTGAGTTTCTTTTCTGAAAACCACCACCCTCGAAGTCTTCCACACAACTTATACATCCCAGAAGACTCCCCGAATGAAGCGAGAGATTAACACCGGTGTTTTAAAAGCCTGATGGAGCTTTAAATGCTCACACACACCAACATATACATAACGGACCTCTGAAGGAAGAAAGCATCTTGAAGTCCACCATCCCATGGATCGACGCATGTGGGATTGGTACCCAAGCCCCATACTTTAGGAATTCGGTAAACGAAGAGGAGAAAGTGATGGATACACTCTCTTCCCCGGATCTAAACTGAGCACGGCCCTGATTTGGCAAAGTCTGAGATGATCGTTTTGAACGGGGCAAACCGAGTTACTTTGCTGTCGTGCTTGCTTGTGCCAAGCCTGGAGGATGCCTTTGATTTGGGTTTCCATGCCACTCAAGATCCTCTTAAAGGCTGTTGTGGTGCCACTTTTGAACCATGTTAGGGGGTGAGATAAAGGTTTCTAACAGGGATGAAGGAACAAGTAGAGTTTAGAAGATTTGGAGTCACGGGATGCCCCGACCACTGCGATGGGGCTGAACAGAGGGAAGCGGATGGAAAAAATTAGTAAAAACCATTCAATAGGTTGTCTTTCTTTTTTCTTCCAGTCTCGCTCGTACAGAGCCCTTAAGCTGGGGTGTCAGTCCAAAACCTTGTTAGTGAGAAAAGAAGGAGCATTCAGGGAGCTCCTCAGCCTATCATGGATGCTGGATTATTATTATTATTATTGAGAAAAGGGTCTTAAAATACTTAGGTGAAAGTTAAGGGGGAGGGATTTTAAGCCCCAACTGCCAGGGAGGAGGCAGGAGGAATGACAGGAGAGACAGTGAGGAAGCGCTCTGTGTGTGTGTGTGTGTGTGTGTGNGAGAGAGAGAGAGAGAGAGAGACTGTGTGTCTGCGTGGTGTGCGTGTGGATGTGTGATCCAACCAATACAGGAGACACTGACCCAAAGTGGGAGGCAGCAGCAGGAGAAAGATTAAAACCCCCAGAGAAAGACTGGACAAGTGAAGGTTCTCTTCCAAGACTGAAAAGGCAATCAGGAGGCGTTCTGGTTCTGGAAGATCGAGGCTTTCTCCTTCAGCAAATCCAGGCAGAGGTGACAGCTCCAGCTCCCTGCGGGGAGAAAAGCATTTTCATTATTCAAGCCATTGATAGCAAGAACTGCTGTCCTTGACTTACGACCGTAATTGAGCCCAAAATTTCTGCTGAGAAATCTGTCAAGCGGGTTTTGCCCCGTTTGGCCACCTTCCTTGCCAGGGTTGTTAAATGAATCCCTGCAGGCGTTAAGTCTCGTGGTTCTTAAGTGAATCTGGCTTCCACCCATGGATTTTTGCTTGTCAGAAGGTTGCAAAAGGGGATCACATGACCCCCAGGACACTGCGACCGTCATAAATGTGAGTCAGTTGTCAAGCATCCGAATATAAAGCATGTGGCCACAGGGGTGCTGCAACGGTCGTGTGAACAAAGCCACTATTTTCAGTGCCGTTGTTCACTTTGAGTGGTCACTAAACGAACTGTTGTAAGTACCTATAATTGTGCCTCAGTCCCTTTCCCCTTTCTCTGCTTCTTTCCATTCCTTTTAGGATTCTCAGATCAGAGTGGAAGCTTATGGGTGGTAAATCATAGAGTCACGGGCCTGGAAGGGATCTTGGAGGTCTTCTAGTCCAACCTGCCACCCCAGACAGGAGTCCTGGTACCATCCCAGACAAACCCAGTCTCTTCTTGAAAATCTCCAGGGATGGAGCACCCACAATTCCAAGAGGGAAGCTCTTCCACTGATTAATTGTGCTTGCTCTCAGGAAATAGGGGCTAGCGATCCAACGTCAGCTGGTTTGGGACTCTCTGGAGAGGAGCAAATCATTACTGCCAGGTTGGCATCGATATGTCAAATTCTCGGGCAGAGGTTGTTACTTCCCCCAACTAATATTTAACGGGAGGTGCAAAGATTAATTCCAGGAACTTCTAAACGGGACGATGCATTGGCCCACATCATGTGGGCCCATACAATGGAGCAGGGATGGTTCTGTGAGTCACCTCCTCGTTTGAAGACGAGTTGCAACTGGAGTGGAGACACACAGAGAGAGACTTTCTCTGCATCTCTAATTTAACTGGAGCCGCCACAGCCCTGAGGGTGACTCATGGTTCCCTTGTCAAGTGATGTAAAAATGAACGGACGGTTTGAAATTAACAAGAGGTGAAAGGATCCTCCCAAACCCCTGAGTCAGCTCTTGCTCAGGGAACAAGGAGCTTCTACAAGTCACCATTTTGCCTTGTCATGATACAGGAAGGATTGGCATTTTTAAAAAGATGGCAGCCTGGGATGCGTGTGTATTCGCACATACATATATGCTAATTTTGAACTTACTTCCTTCTCCTTGCTTCCCTTTTTAAATTCCTTCTTTCCTTCCCTTTTTAAATTCTTTCCTTCCTTCCTTCCCTTTTTAAACTCCTTCCTTCCCTTTTTAAATTCCTTCCTTCATTTTTTAAACTCCTTTCCTTCCTTCCTTCCTTCCTTCC
>AZIM01000953.1:121344-143263 GCA_000516915.1 Ophiophagus hannah
ACACATTGACCTACAACCAGCCTATGAACCCTTCAGAACTGCACAGCCAACCAGACAGCACTGACCCTCAACAACCCACACAACTCCCCCACATCAGCAGTTCACCTCCCAATCACCCTGACCTGATGTAACCTCCCTATCACAAGACCCATCACAAGATTCTCAGAGTGACTCACACCTGACACATCACAAGACCCTCACTTAACCCACCCATATCTGAACCCCTGAAAAACAGAAGAACACTGGCATACCCTAAACTCTGCTGAAGATGTCACTTAGCCCAGTAATGAAATGTTCAGAAACCAACCCACAAGCTCGAAGAATGAACCTTCACCCTCATCCTACACCCAAGCTACAGATATTTGCCATTATTGCAAAGTTTATAAACTGTTTAAAAACATTATACATGTATATACTGTATATGCACAACAACAAAATATCAGATTCTATTATTTAGATTAGGGGTGTCAAACTGGCGGCTCACAGGCCAAATGCATCAGGGTCATGCTCACCCTGGCTCTGCAATGGCAAAAAAATGTAATGATATATCATGTGACATCACATGACATGATCAAGTTTGACACCTGTGATTTAGATAATACCTATATTGCAAATCAATTTGTCTTAATTAGGAATGTGCTTTATCTCATAAAATGATTTATTCATGGGGGAAAACAATTATGACCCGTCATCTCAGACAAGATGCAGTGATGCAAGCTATCCTTGCATTTCATTACCAGGCTAAGTGACATCTTCAGCAGAGTTTAGGGGATGCCAGTGATGCAAGCTATCCTGAACACAACATAGTTAAGTCATAAGCTATAATTTCATACATAACCCCAAGCCTGGAAAGTTATATATTATGACCTAAGGCAATATGTGAACCAATCATAAGTCAGAAATAATAGTTCTAGTTCAGTGTTCAGGAAAGAGCCTCAGTGGCATAGTGGTTAGAATGCAGTACTGCAGGCTACTTCTGCTGACTAATGACTTCCATCAGTTCAGCAATTCACTTCTTACCGGCTCAAGGTTGACTCACCCTTCTATCCTTCCGAGTTCGGTAAAATGAGGATCCAGATTGTTGAGGCAATATGCTAACTCTGTAAACTGCTTAGGGAGGGCTGTAAAGTACTATGAAGTGGTATATAAATCTAAATGCTACTGCTATTGCTTAATTAAAAGTTAAATTATAATTATAAGTTAACCATGTATTATTCCTAAAATATAATCTTGTTCATTCTTGGAAATCTTTGGAACTAAATGTAAATTAACCAATTTTGCTTCACTGCGATGGAAGGGTCTTATAAAAAACAAAAGCTTCTCTCCAAAAGTATTAGCTCACTACTTTTGTGCTGCCAGATCTATATAATTACTGTGACATTAAGACTTCACCTTCAACATGCACATTTGAATTTTCTTGCTTACTGATATGTCTAATATGATTGAACCAGAAGATGGCAGTATTGCACTTTTAGAGAGCTCCAATCTCAACATAAATGTATTTATTTAACTCTGTTTTTGCATCTCAGAATTCCCCTTTTCTGTTCTTTCTGTAGCCAATATGCAGATCCAAATGGCTAATTCATAAGATTATGATCATTTTTTCACAGATAGGGAGTTCCTCAATAGTAGAAAGTATTTACCACATAGAACTAATCATGATGAAACTGTGGCTAAAGTCAAATTAAATGACATTGGTCTATAGATTTGATACTGAAAATTACATGGTTGATTCCTTAAAAAAAATAAGAAATTAACCATTTGATCCCCCCCCCCCAGTAAATTAAACTGAGCTAAACTGAATGTAAAAGGCATTCAGACTATCCATGTATGCACCGTGATCATTTAGAGTGGTGATCTCAGTCCTCAGGGGTTCAGGGAATTGAGAGAGAAGGCTGTCCAAAGCTAATTCTAGATAAATTAGAGATACTTAAATGTGAGGACTTCTTCAAATTTGCATGAAAAGAGTTGTAGCTTTTTCTGGGCAATATAATTACAGATTTAATGGCAGATAATATGTTTTGAATACAAAAGAGCCCAAATTAAATTCATCATAAATTTTCATCTTTTGTTCAAAGTATCCCATGCTCTTATAATTCCTCAGTGAGTGCACAAGAAATTTTATCTCAAATGGATGACTCATGGAAAAGAATTATCTTTTATCTTTTTTCTACCTTTTTATTAGATTTATTGTAATTCCTTTGTTGTAAGCTGCCCAGAATCAGGCAACATACAAGTTTCATAATAAATAAATGAGAATTTCAAGTTGACAAAATGATAGTAAGGTGTTCTTCCACAAATGCAGGCGTTGCTTTGATTGAAAATTAATCTATCAAAGAAATGCTGATGTAACTAGCCAGGAACCAAGTATACAGAAATAAACACAATATGATGAAGTTAAAATAGATTTCAGGAATCATGGGGATGTTCTCAGTTAGGACAGGAAGTGCAGCTTCTTTTTTCTCTTCCAGTAACTGTCTGTTTTTGTCAGAAAGCATTCCCAGATGTCAATCCCATCCAGTTGTGAGAATATCAACCATGCTTATATCTAAATGAACCTGGATTGGATCAGTCCTTAGTTAAATGCCATCTTCTTTCCATATATTTAAATTACACCAACAAGTAACCTTAGTGTACCTATTTCTCTGTTTGATTTCTTTAATTTAAATTTAATACTTACCTAATATCCCCTCTAACCATTACAGATGATTACTGGCCAAGTGTAGTGTGTAAAGCTCATTGGGGGGCTCAATAATCCTTCCAATTGAGCAGGGAAAAGTACTTCATTAAATTAATTCTGCTTTCAAATGCAGGGGCTTGTATTCTGCCTTTTCCATTAATGCATTTGTAATAGTTATTCCTCTACAGAAAATAAATTACTACTCGTGGCTTGATTGTATATTTGTTTGTTTGTTTTTTTAAAAGAATGCTACATATTTAAAATGCTGCTGCAAGAGTAAATATCACCTCTGGCATATTTGTCCTGGAAGAAAATAGTGTGATTTGGAATACCTAATTGAAATGTGCTAGAGGAGATAAGGCTGGCTGCAGAGACTGACATTTAAAAGCAAGAGACACCAAACAAGACATGAAATATCACTGTTGCTGCCTCAAGCAGAAAGCCACTTTCACAAGACTGAAGCCTTTTTTGCCCAGCAGCTCTCGCTGTGCCTGGGTGTTTTGACAGGCAAGGCCAGCAAATTAACCCTTTCCCTATCTCAGTGAAAAGGCTCGCTCTGGGAGAGTAAATAACTGGTGGCTTCTGAGCTCAATCATTACAAGTCCCATCTCAGCAGTTTAAGTACATAAAGCAAAACTTCGTAATGTTAACATAAGAGCAAGACAAAAAGAAAACCATTTATTTACCAAATATATAAGCACCAAGGATGGGCCCAAAGAGGTTTACAAGACTTTCCAGAAGAACTCCAGCTTCATCTTCTTCCTGATGCACTCAAGGGTGGTGCCAGCCTGATGTCTACAGAGAAATTGTTTCAGAGAATTGGTGATGCCATGGAAAAGCAGCACTCCCCTGCTTCAGTTTCCTTTATTGCCCAATGATGAGACACTGCCTATAGTTTTACCTAAATGACATAAGAGGTTGGGCTCATCCAGGCTGATGCTAAGCTGTAAGGACTTTAGAGGTGAAAATTAGCTTTATAAATTGCATCCAGATGCTAATCAATACAAGTTATCTTCACTTACTGATCACTCATTCAGCAATTGTTCAAAGATGTAACAGGACTGAATGAGAGATACTTATGACCAATTTTCAAATTTTGGCTGTCACAGCACCCCTGCAGTCATGTGGTTGCGATTTGGGCACCTGGAGTCTGGTTCACACTTATGGCAGGTGGAACGTTCCACAGTCATAGGATTGTCATTTACACCTTTTCCTGCCAGCTTCTCAGAAGCAAAGTCATTGAGGAAGCCAGAGGGGAAAGACACAAGTTGCTCTGGAAAGTCTCACCTGGCTTCCTTTCACTGCTGTCCTACTGTACCATCCACCCTGTGGCTTCCCTTTTCTCATGTCACACCATCAACGCTGCTTTCCTGCCTTCTTGACCCAATGCACCCTCCACCCCATGGACTCCTGTATTCATACACAGCCTGTGCTAGGTTTCCCAAGGTTTCTCCAGCTTCCCCAACCCCCACATGGCACTCTCCTGCTCTTTAACTAGGACTCCTGCCACTTCCCACTTGATAAACAATGCATCTTGGGCTTACAACAGTAACTGGGCTGCTGGGATTGCCACTGCTAAGCAATGCAATCATGTGATATTGTATTTTACAACCACATTGTTTAGTTATGTCAATCCCAATCCCAATTGCTAACATAATCCAAGTATAGATAATCCCAACAATAGGAACTAGTTAGCACTCTGGCTACTACAATATGGACTAACTCCATTTTCCAAGTGGTCTTTAAAGGCTGTCCATGTAATGTGCATTGAAGTAATCTAAATGGGTGTTTATAAGGTCAGAAATTACTGTAACAAAATCTTCTTGGATCAGGTAAAGTCAGAATTGGTGTACCAGCCAAAACTGGACAAAGATTTTACCAGCAATGATCTCCACCTGCTGTACCAATTAGAAGTACCCCCAGATCATGAATCTGTCCTTCAGGGGTAGTGGTTGCTATCCAATGACAACAATGGTCTCAGCTAACAGACAGTACTCTGTAATGTCCAAAGGCCTGAAGGGTTCACCTTTGGATTTTCCATCCATTCAAATTCTGACAGCTTTCAGGCACTGAGATAAGATATCAACTAGATCCCCTCTGCATCCCACAGTGATAATGTAATGTTCGGTATCACCAACTTTGCCATCATTTTCATTACATTGGGCACACATTTATTCTCAGTTAGAAATGGCAATCCACCTATTCTGGATCAAATGTCATCACAAGAGATACAATATTATCTTCCAAGGGAGAAATCCAAATCTAAAATTGCTCTGGCTGAACCTTTAATATTTTTTCTTGATCTGAATTTGGAACAGAGACAAAGCTTCAGTCTATGGATATAATTGGTCACATTCAGTGATTCAAGTATAAAAAAAATAACCATGAACTATGCAAGATTTTGATATTATTTATAAGAAGCAAACTCATTCTAAAATACAGCAATATCAAGCACTTCTAAAGCACTTAAAATTTATGTGTTATTTCCATGACTTAAGTTCATACATTGTCTTTAGCCATGAGCACTTAAATATAGCTTAGTGAATGTTCATTACAATTGGCTATGCTTGCACCGCATGCTAAGAAATAAATGATAGTTTGTAAACTACAACACCTTGTAAACTACAACTACACCACACAATATTCTAAGGGAAAAAAGAAATAAAATTTCTTATAACAGTTCAGTTTTATATTGTCCAGGTAAACATTTAAGTCAAATTAATCCATGCATTGTACTATAAATTAGAACTAAACATCTGAGAAGAGCAAAAGCCAGTGGATAATTATGACAGAATCTGTAATAATCAACTTCCAATAAAGCTCTTTCCCATTTGAATTGGAGTAGGCATTGGAGCGTATTACTTTTTTCCAGATTTTAATGATGGCATATGACCAAATTGCATCCATTGCCTTCCTTTCCACAAGATTTCCTAATCTTCCTTATCAAGTCAAGGTCAATGGAAAATGGGACAAGAGTTAGACTCTTCATAAACTGCTATCTAAATCAACCCACAATAAATGATTACCAAAGTATGAAAATGCATCTAAATTAGAGCACAATAAATCAATATAGCAAGATATTGTTAAGTAGTGGCATCAGAGGAATCTCTGGTTGATGGATAAGCCTTTCAGGAGTTCTCAACAAAGACTGTTTTAATATATTTACAGCAAAGTACTTCTTTTTTGAAATTATGAATCATATTGTCTAGTGCAGTTTTATGGCCCAGTATGTCTCTAAACTGAGATAAGGTATTGAAATTGGAAGTGGCCTCTGCATATCCAACTATTAATGCATAGTAAGTTATACCTGTACAAAAAATTTATTGAAATATAGATTGATTTTGCTCAATTGTCCATCAAGTCCTCCTAAGGAGTAATGATGACCAACATCCTTTTGTACAATATTCCTTCTTGATTGGAATTAGTTTGGAGCAATGAACCAGTGAGGGGGGAAATGCCTAAGGAGGAAGAGGAGGAGGAGGAGGAAAAAGATTCATTTCATGTTCCAACCATGAGCCAGATCAATATAAAAACAATGTTTTATTGTTAACAATAAAAGAAGCAACGATTGACACAGATGGACTCTGTCGCTTGAGAAACTTTTACAGACTGGCAAACAGGCTGGGCCTTGCTACATAGCCAAGCAATTCTACTCTACCATATAATTAGCAACATTACACAGCTGTGCCTGCAAAAGAAATTAATGCAAAAAGAGGCATTTGTGGCCCTTGCTCATCCACCCATGATGCCAACTGAAGGGTTGCTACCAGCTCCTTCTTGCCATTATGAAACAAAGGGGGAACCTCTCTATTGCTGTATGAGAGAACAATGGTGTTCTTAATGATGGAGGAAAGCACTGCATCCCTTCTTCAGGACCAAACCAGTTTATTTATTTGCGGCTATCAGAAGCAGAACAGGCCTGAGCCTATATGGGAAAAAAGCCAAATCAAATCATTGATGTTGATTTGAAGGAGGCAGCCATGTGGGTTCTATTGACCTAACAGTAACTTTGTAGTCACCCAAATTCTAACTTGGGAATTATAGGAGAAGAACCAACACTACAAGCAATCTCTACTGACAGACAACTGGCTCCTTTCCAAGGAACCATTGCTAGCCTGAGCAATCCCAATTCAAAGTAAGACTGCAGAAGACAATCCCCCCCCCAATCTTTGAACTATTATATATTTGTAATATTTTCCAACTAAGAGCTCTTAATTGCTATGGATCGGTGTGGTTCTGACAACTTCCATCTATTATTTCCACTGTTAGTCTCACAAAACAATTTAGAGCAACATCCAACCATTGCTACAATGATATAAAGCTTTTCTGCATTGGTGACATCATTTCAAGCTATGGATTATTTTCACTAGTGATGGTTTTTCTATTAGTGTCTGCTGTGTGGAACAGCTTTTTCTCTGAGATTCAGAGGAGGCACACTCCGATAGCCTTCCAAAGAGCTTTGAAGTCTTGGCTTTTTCATAAGCATTGGGATCAAAATGTCAGTTAAGTCCAGTATATATGTTTTATGATGTATAACTGGATAAGTGTGCTTCAAGCCTGGCATATTGTATTTTATCCTGTTGCATTGTAAATATTCTGGATGTGAAAAGGTTCTTATCAATAAGGATCCAACCGCTCGCTGAAAACCATCTTCCAACCTCCTCTATCACCAGTACTATCCCCCAGATGGCTCAGCCTGACTCCTCCAGCAATGGATTGCTTGACATCAGAAAGGAACAAAGCAGCTGCTTTAAGTTTTGTGTTCTCCTCTGCCAAAGCAAAGACAATGACCCAAAAGGGACGATGATGGGGGCTCTCCATAAATGGATGTGGTAACTGTCACTATCAACTCAGAACAGCTTTTCACAACGTTGAGCCTAATTCATGGGATCCTGTATGAATTGTGGTTGATAAAGAGCTTGGCATTCCTGCAGCATGCATGATCTTCATGCATAAAATTAGAGATTCTATCAGTGAAAAGTCCTCATGCAAATGAGAAAGACCCTTGGCTGAAACCCTGGAGACCCACTGTCAGTTGCTGTGGACAAACAAGATCCCCAAATATACTGAGTGGGACATTATGGCAATCCTTCTTTTATAGCTACCTGCTGTCCACAAGCATCAAAAACTTCAGGTGGGGCATATATCATTTTATTAATAAATTAATAAGCACAAGCAGCCCTTAGAGGTTCAGACAGCCCTAAGCTAGATGAAAACGCCCTGATTTATATGTGTTGACACTGTGTCCCTCCTTCTTTTTTCCTTGGTGAATGTAGGTGTAAGCACTGTCAATTTTTCCCTTTCCTTCTTCAGCAGCTTCCAGAGCATCATCCCTATTTTTGGAACTGCTGATTGATGCTGACAGGAGGAGAGAGCAGTAGAAGGGAATTTACTACAAATCTCCCCTCCCTCACACCTTCTGATAATTTGATTGAAGCTTTTCACAGAGGTTGATGAGTCAGAGCCATGACAGCTTGTGAGGCTCTCTCAAAGGAGCGCTCACAGACTATATACCTAAATGAAATTATACAGCAAAGTGTTAGACGGGGTGAACCATGTGCCTCAGGCAACTCCTGCCATTACAACATGACTACTCAGCACACTCACTCATTGCTCCTCTCCCCTACCTAGTTCCAATTTAGTTGTAAAGATTCGGAGGGCATATTAGCCACTCAACTCTCAAAGCAAATTAGTACTGATGTTACTATTTTTTCACTAGTGAGAAAAAGTAGTCAAATTGGGCCTTGTCTGTTTAGAGCTTGGGCTACATTAAAACAATGGAGCCCACACCTACTTTTTCCAGGTTTATGTCTGTCTCTGCTTCCTTCCCTTTTCCTTGGATCACATGATAAGTCAGGAGTGGGCAACCTTTGTCTGAAATACCCACAACAGAGGAATGGTTGGTGAACATGACAGAATTTGCAGAGGTGGCAAAATTGACTTGCTTGATTAAGGAAAGGACAACAATTACATTTGTTAGTAACTGGGAAACGCTTTATGACTCTTTTATTGAAAACTGAAAAACAAGAACTTGTGATTTAGGAGTTCGACAATTAGAAAGGGTAGAAAATGGAAATAAGGGAGCCATGATGTACTGTAACTATATAGAGCAGGAGTCCCCAACCCTCCGAGTTGGGGCCAACTACCCGGCTGCAGCTCGTTTAGAACTGGGCCACAGAAGTGTCGGGCAAGAGTGCACACGGCTCCATTTCCATGCACACTGGGAGAGCAAGCATGCACACATTTGTGTGAGCAGCTTACCCGCCACTCACGTGGAACCATCCCATCTCCACCCTTCATCCACCCCACGGCCAGGCCACCAAGCCAGAAAGATTGGAGACCGCTGATATAGAGGATAAAATATAACAACAGCAAAGAAAATCAAAATCCACTTCTTTATATCTCTTTTTTTATGACTTACTTATTCACTTGTCACTTTTCTTTATTTTTTTTAATTTTGGATTTGTTTTTATTCTGTAAAAATCTCTTCAACAAAAATTAAGTAATTAAAAAAGAGGGGAACTTCCCCATTCCAAGATACTTCACAATGATCAAGCTCAGAAAAAGATGTCAACATACCTCAACCGAACCTCAGACAAATTATGTTTTATGTCAATCCCATAACAACCTGTGTGACAAGTAATAAATTAAGTCTTTGAAATGGTTGCTTAGAAACTTGGTAGATCTATTTGGGCTTTTTTTTTTTTAGTTTTGGTTTCTTTTTTAAAGAGCCAAAATTGAATCACTTTTGTCATAGAGACCTTCACCTCTGCACTGGTGACTAAACTAGCTGGCTGTCTCTCATTACTCCCCTCCCCCTCCTCTTTTTTGTTTTTTGCCTTCCTTCCAAATAAAAAGTAGTAATCATGTGGCATTTGAAATACTATATATTGCACTGCCTTTCAGCAGTCCATAAAATTCCCTAACAAAGTTTCTCTATTTAGGAAAAAACATTATTCTCTTTACTACCACTTCTCCCTGGAGTGTTTGCAAGAACAGCTTGCTCTTTCAATTGTGGTTTCACTTATAAACTGCTGGTAGCACAGGGCATTTTGTTATAGGTATCCTGTAGTATTTCAAAACATCCCTGGAGATTGAAAATGTCCCATGTGTTAGGGACAGCTAAAAGGAGTTGGGAGGAAATGTTTTTAACCTCCATTTGCTCTCTAAAAGCCTCAATAACAGGCAGAACCCCTACGGGCTGACTAGATGGAAATAAAACTTGGTTTTCTCTTAAATTGTACTAAAGGACAATTTGATAAGAAAAATGCTTGCTGTTGTGATCTAACTTTATAAACAATAGACATTATCTGGTCAGTAATGATAAATAAGGATTGGTTTCCAGATGATCAACATGGGGAACTTTTGTGAAATTAAAAAGAAATTATTTTCTTCTATTACAAATATTAAATGTACATTTTTCAAATTATGAGCACAAATACAAAGGGGTATGATGGTTCAGCAATTAAAGACACCGAGCTTCTCAGCTGAATAGCTTGACAGCCTGGGTTTGAGACCCGAGCTCCATGCAATGGGATGAATTCCTGTTACTTGCTCTAGCTTCTGCCCACAGTTCAAAAATATGCAAATGCAAGTAGATTTTGGTGGGAAGGTAACAGCATTCTGTGAGCCTTGGGATATAGCCATGCTGATCACTTGACCATGGAAATTGTCTTTGGAAATTGTCTTTGGACAATGTTGGCTCCCTTGGCCAAGAAACGGATATGAGCAAAATGCTCTTGAATCAGATACAACTGGCAAAGAAACCTTTACTTTTATTATTTGAAAAATTATGTCCTGAGTTTTTTTAAAAAAAATTCATTAGAAGCAGGGCAGAGTGCACTAAAATGTAAACACACATAAAGAGGAAATACATGGGTGCTTTAGTCCCTACTCAAAATCCTGTAAAATAGAGATTTTAAATGTCTAAATTTTACGTGTGAATTACTATCGGGTCTCTGGAGAAGTCATTCCAAGTAAAAGTGAAAATAAAACAATTTTTTGGGTAATTGGTAGTCAATAAATATCAAAGTGCAAGGAAGGAAGGAAGGAAGGAAGNGGAAGGAAGGAAGGAAGGAAGGACTTATTTGCATTCTACTGCATCTCACTCCATCCCTCAGGGAAAGTGGAGCTGCTTGTCATTCTTTTGTCCGTGTCATTTCTGCTGCATTGACTGTCCAGAATGATAAAACAGATGGATGTCCTGATTTTATAGGTCAAGAGCATAACAAAAAGTGAACAATGGTGGTGAACAAAGCGTAGACGTGAGGGAGAGAGCAAACAAAGCTCAAACCCTGAAGCAATCTTTTTGAGGGAACTGTTCAGCAGGGAAAAGGGTGTAAAGGTATGCTTCTGTGGCTCTTGATAGCCTTTCAAATAGGGTGAATAACCCTTAGTTCTACAATTGCAGGAGGCTACTAAAGTTATTTTTTGTGGTCTCATGATGCTCGTTTGACATTATTTCTGAAAATCTGTGGGTTATGGTACTTCTTTCTTTAGAGAAAGAAAGAAATGACAGTTATTATGACTGCCAAGAAACAGATTTAGCATAGTTTAGAACCAAAATAACTTTTAAAATGTTTACCTCCCTCCTCCTATATAAACTCTCAGAGAAAAGACCTGCAAATCGGAATTCTTTCCCATTTATAACAGTCCCCACCTACAGTATGTCAGATAATTGTTTCACCTACAGTAGCACTTGCCTCCTCCTATTGTTATGTGAGACTCCCAAATTTTTTTTAAAAGTTCATTTTGGTTCTAAGGCCTACTATAACATTACAAAATGGAGTGAAGCCCAGAGCCTTCAAAATCACTTCTGGCATACTTCCTGGCCATTTTGTGAAAGGATATGCATGGAATGTATGGTAAAAGCATAACCCTGGAATATCACAATTACAAAAATAAATAAATCCAAACTACTCCAAATTCAATCTCGCCTATGAATTGGTATGGTCCCATTCACTTTTTGATCTTCAGCCTTTCTTCTCCTGGGTATATTTGAGCAACGATGCTGAAAAGGTTAGCTTCAGAAGGCATAGGTGAATACAGATTATCTAGACCCATTTGACTTAGGCATCAGACTAGGTCATAGAACACTTATTGGTCTTTTGCCAGATACAAAGTGCAATTATCCTGCTTATCCTGAAGTTGGAGAGTAATTGAGCATATTTTGACATATGGGGTACCTCTGGGCTCTTCACTATCACCCCTCCTCTTTAGATGACCTGGGAAAGACATCTATTTATTTGCAGTCAGATGGCATCAATAGGCTAGTGATACCCAGTCGTGAATCCTGTGTATAGGCCAATCAGGTGATGCTATCACTGTTTTGTCCCAATGTCTGAAGAATGGTGGAGTTTGGATGGAGAGGAACAGCCTTAAGCCTCATCCTTGACAAACCTGAGTAGCTGGGATGTTTGGACCATCTGAATCTGCAGCTGTTCCACCTTTAGTTCTGAATAGGGTTGCATTTTCCTCCTATAGGACTGGTTAGGGGTCCTCTTGGAGTCACAGCTCCAGGAAAAACTTTGCTAAAATCCATCTAGGGTGCCAATTATGAAACCCATTAGAGAGTCATCCATGCTTTCTTCACCAAACTGCTGCAATGCGCTTTAGATGGGGCTACTCTTGAAGACATAGTGTCTTAAAGACCAGCTGCAGCTGGGCCAGAATGCAGCTGCATAGACAGTTATATGCATTTCAAAAATATGCCAATGTAACACCCCTGCTGCATGAATTGCACTATTACCAGTAGACTTCCAGCTAGAATTGAAAGATCTCCTATACAGTCCTTCATAGCATAGAGCATGATTATATGCAGGATCCTCTGTTCTCCTATAACTGCTACCCATCCTATATGTTATAGCACATTTGGCCTGCTCTGTGCCCTGTTGATTAAAAACACTGCCACCAGGAAGGGGATCTTCTTGTTGTATTCTTCCCCTCTGAAATTATATTCCACCAAGACTCATATTGCTTATAAGCCTTTAAAATTTGGCTTTTTCTCCAGTCTTTGGGCCAGAGTGAGTGGCAGAGATCCCTACATAGAATATTAGTTTATTGGGAATAATATTATTTTCCTAGATATCTGATATTTATTTTGTTTTAATATTGTTTTAATATTTGCTTTATATTGTCTTAAAGTTACTAAATATTGAGCATCACCTCAGTCATAACAGATTGATGGCTTATAAATCAAGTGAATAAATCAATAGATATACGGGAGGGAGGGAGGGAGGAAGGCCTCTATTGCAAAGAAAACTGAGCTATGCTTTATACTTTTTGATGGCAGTTGGTTATCCCAGCAAACATTTCATCAACAATTGCATTTTATACCTGCATTGCCTATATTATCTACTGAGGAGAAAACGGACTTTGTAATGTAGAAAGTCTGAAAGTGAAGTAATTTACCACTGAAGGTAGCCCTGGTGCAAATAAATGAGAGGCTCTTATGAATGTGATTAGGATGTACTGAACAATAAAGCAGCGCTTTCTTTCAGTTGGTTAATCCCTTTGCTTTTGAGAAAAGTTATTTATTATTAAACAGCATGCATCACTTTCTTTTTCAAAAAAAGAAAAGAGAAACAATTACATAGGAGTTCATTTTAGAAAGGGGTCTGGAAAGTTATTGAGAGTGGGCAAAATAAAAACAGGATAACAAAATACTGAGTTGCCAAAAGATCTCTTTAGTTAAGTGGGTCTGCAAAGGAATTAAATAATTGTAACAATAGCCATAACCAGAGAACATAAGAAAGAACTGATTAATGAGTGCAAATCCAAGGAGTTGTAGATTGTTAACATGTCTTTACTAAGGAACTAAAATGAAACACAGGCAGAGTATACAGAGGGAACAGAAAAAGGTGCTACAATAGCAGGCATGAAACAGCAGACTGTTAGTCAATTGGCTTATCTGTTAGTGCTGCCCCTTTCCCCTTTCATCAGGACATTTTCAAGCAGCCTTACCCAACCTGAATTACTCCACATTTATTAAATTTAGCATTGGACAGATACATTTACTTGTTCTTTTCTTCTACCAGTTCCCATTAATTTGATAAGAGATTTTGCTTTCAAAATAATTTCCAAGGAAAAGATAAGTTCTCCTAAGGCTATGATGTCCTGCACTCATTTATTGTGCAGTTGGTAAAGAGTCTGGGGGAATTGCATTGTACAGGCATTTTTGCAGTGATCTGAAGCCTCCTTTCTTGTAGTTCATTAAATCCCAAAAGATGATATCATAAGGAATATGTGACATTTATGTAGTTGGAAAATTTCTCCTACTATTGAAGCAATTCAGAGTAATCACACACTATTCTTTAACTACAAGTTTCATATAGTATTTTTAATTAACCTCTGCTTAGTTCTAGACTAACTTTAACTCCCATAATTTCTAATGCCACCTATGCAAAGTTGAAAGAATGAGAACTGAGGTCCAATATATGTGGAGGACGCCAAGTTAGAAGAATTTTTTCTAAAGTTTATCAATCATGATCAGTGGTGGTATTCAGCCAGTTCGCATTGGTTCAGGTGAACTGATAGCAAGGATTTGGCATGGGTCGCCGAAACAGTAGTAACAACTGGCTGGCCACGCCCTGACCTGGTTGCCCCAACCTGGTTGCTTGCCCTGCCCACTGATGCTCACTCAACCTGCCTGCCTAACGCTTGCCCCGCCCAGTCACCCCTTAAGGTATTTTTTTCCCCTCCCAACAGCTGTTCCTACAATTAGCTGCGCCAGGATCCCCCTCGTTTACTTACTGCTTCGCCCAGGAAGCTTTCCTGAGGCCCAGGAAAGCAAAAAATGGAGGAGGGGGGCACAGCCCTCTCCCCCGCTCCATTTNCCCAGGAGGCTTCCCTGAGGCACAGAAGGTGCCAAAATGAAGCGTGGGGGGGTGCTGCATGCCCCCTCTGAGCTCCATTTTTTTCCTTTCTGAGCCCCAGGGAAGCCTTCTGGGAGCAAAAACGACCCTCCAGGAGGCTTCCCTGAGGCACAGAAGGTCCCAAAATGAAGCGTGGGGGGTGCTCCAGGCTCTGTTTTTTTCCTTCCTGAGCCCCAGAGAAGCTTTCTGGGAGCAAAAACACCACCCAAGAGGCTTGCCTGAGGCCCAAAAAACAGGGAAGGGGTTTGCTGCAAAAAAAAGCCATGCCTACCCAGTCATATGGCCATGCCCACCTAGCCACGCCCACAGAGCTGGTAGTAAAAAAAATGAATCCCACCACTGATCATGAGTTTATCAATTATTCTAATATCCTTGCATTACCAGACGCCTCTGCTTAACTAACTTGTTTTCTTTGAAATAAGTAGCAATTAAAAGTGCATGTTTCTATTTTAAAGAACTGAACTATACTAAACAATACTATTATGCTGTAGGACATACACCTTTTGGGCATAAATTAGTACTTTCCCTGTAATGATAAACACTACCATTGTATCCCTCAGTACACTAGCACATTAGCAGATAGATAAAACAATACCTTTCAAAATGCAGGTACTATTGATGGCCAGTGTGCCTCTGTCAAGATATGTTTTTAGGAAGATTGTACCCATCAACATGTGAAATAGCCTGCTTATGCATATGTCCAGGAAATAGGCCCTCAAAAAGTTGGTCTCGTATTTCTTGATTTCTTTATAGGACTTTTAGAGCATTGCAATCAATAACTCTCAATACTTTATAAAGAATGAAACATCTAATTCCACCATTCAAAAAAATTAAGGCTACTACTACAGTCGAGAGCACCGAAGCACTTCCGGGTTGAAAGGATTGAATGGTGACTTCATTATTGCCATTGAGGCCTCCTTTTATATCTCCATTAAATTGCCCACTGATGTGGTACCCATTTATGTACTTGTGGTCACCTACTTTCCAATTGCTGGGTTAGCAGTAGCTAGCGAATGTGTGACAGGAACCCATCCCATTCTGCAGCAGCAACTGGGTATCAAATGCAAGCCTGCCAATCATTAGTCCAGCATCATGAGCCACCACACTCCCCAATTAAGGCTAGAGCAATAGATAAAACAATTCCATATCTATTAAATAAAC
The DNA here is from genome assembly GCA_000516915.1 of Ophiophagus hannah. NCBI lineage: Eukaryota > Metazoa > Chordata > Lepidosauria > Squamata > Elapidae > Ophiophagus > Ophiophagus hannah. The sequence continues at coordinate 137,059 of AZIM01000953.1, forward strand.
AAGGCTATTCTATAACTAATAAAACATCTTTTGGAAAACTCCATTTAACATGCTTCTGGAAGGCCATCTGGATTGGTGTAATCCTGGAAGAATGTTCCACACAATAGTGACTACAACAGAGAAGCTCTGCCACCTAGAATTGCAACTCTATTTTCATGATTAATCATTTTGGCTGGATCAAGGAGATATTCCTGAAGCTACCTTATCATGTAAGTCATGTAATTCATGTCACCAAAACAACTTAATTGACTGCATGCAATTTATATCCCACCTACCCACTGGATTATTAAAGTCAGCTTGCAATACAGGTGGCCCTCAACTTGCAACCACAATTGAGCCCAAAATTTATGTTGCTAAATGAGAAATTTGTTAAGCAAATTTTACCCCATTTTAGGACTTTTCTTGCCACATTTGTTAAGTGAATCATTGCAGTTGTTAAATAAGTTACACCACTGTTAAATGAAACTGGCTTCCCAATTGACTTTGCTTGACAGCAAGCAAAGATGATGACATGACTTCAAGATACTGCAACTGTCATAAATGTGAATCAGCTGTCAAGCATCCAAATGTAAATNNNNTGACCATGGGGATGCTGCAATGGTCATCAGTGTTAAAAATGGTCATAAGTCACTTTTTTCAGTGCCGTTGTAATTTTGAATGGTCACTAAGTGAACTGTTGTAAGTCGAGGACTACTTGTACTAAAAACATAAATATACAATGTGTGCAATAAAAAAAACCAACCACATCATTCATTGCTGCTATTCACTGCTTACTATTATATTCTGAACAATCTGCAAAACAAGTGGCAAATGTTAGCCCTTTCCTGAATGAAAAAAAGTGTGGAAACCATCCTCATCCAAGGAGACAGAATATTCCTGAATAAGCCACTATTGAAAAACCTCGCCTTATGTACTCTGGTCTGCTTGAGCTATTGGAAGCAAGTAACTATATAGGACCTTCTCCCAACTAAATTGCAATGGTTAAAGCAGATAATCCTGAATGTAACAAGGACCTAATCCTATGATGTGTGGGGGGTGGGGTGCACATGCAGAAGTCATGCACGCATGCGCGGGAGTATGGGGGGGTCACACGTGCATGCGCAGGAGTGCTGAGGTGTGTGGGGGCACACACACAAGTGCGGAGGGCAGGGCACATGCATGCGATACGCACACGTTGCATTTTGGGGGTGCATGCACGCACACTTTGGGCACTTGATGCTGAAAAGGTTAGCCATCACTGACCTAATCTATATCAAATTTTATAGATAATCACCTTTAATTGTACCTGGAAGCCTATAGGCAATTGCAGTACCTCCCGCAAAAAATATTAATGACGTTAACCTGCTAACACCAATCATTAGACAGGTAGGTTCTTTAAAGGCAGTCCTATTTACAACGAATTACAATAGTTTATTTTTATGAGATGACAAGGGCATGAGTCAACACCTCCTGGTCATAGAAACTGGCAGAACAGGCAAAGGACTGGACTGTCCTGGCCATGACCTGATAGTGTAGTGGGAGCCATAATATCAGGTGAACCTCAGGTTACAAACTACTCATTCTAGAACAATGTTTTGTGCCAACCTCTATCTTGCTGGGATTTAGGCTAAGTCAGATCTAATGCCCCCAGTTGTCCTAGCACCAGTATATGATTTTCACTATATCTCCTACTTAGCTTAGATTGGAGATATCAAATTGTTATCATCTGCATATGATTGCGATTAGCACCAAACAAATGGATGATCTTTCCAAGTAGCTTCATATAGATTTGAAAAGAATGGGGGATGACTAAGCCCTGAGGTTTCCCAATCCTTAAGTACCCATGAGCTCAAGTTGTCTTCCTCCAATACCACAAACTGGAACTATCCACTCAGAAAGAATATCTCCTGTTACTAATCCTCACATGGATTGACGACATTGAATGCTCCAGAAAGATCTACTAAAATGGCTTCTTATTCTTCATTACCATCTCTTTCGAAGCCAGTGACCTCATTGATTTGAAGAATACATTTATCATCTCTCATACCATGATTATGAAATAACCATTATTAAAGCTGAACTTGTAATTTACATGTTGATAAGGATCAGGTGGGAAGGGGGGCTAATTACATGGGATCCTTAGTCACCATATATCACAAGACCTTAAAAGGCTATCCTATTCATGTTCATCTGGAATATAGATATAATTAATAATCTACTGGAGAAAGCCAAATGAAGAAACTGGAAAATGGTTTTGGCAAACATGGAAATTGGAATGAAACCATCATGTGCTGCTCCGGGAAACTTAAACACCTTTAAATATTCTATTTTTTTTTTGCTTATAACATTGATTGCACTTGTTGGTGATCTCTAGTGATATGGGAAGGATAGTGAGACAACTCTCCTGACTTTTCTTAATCTCTCAGTAGTTTTCAATACCATAACTCATGGTACTGAGTGGACTGACTAGAGAGACTGGAAATAGGACATAGTGTTGACCCTTTCCTCCATGGCTAATTTCAGTTGGCATTGATACTGAGGAGGTTCAACTTGAAGCCCTACTCCTTCACCCCTTTTATATGATGCTGTCCAGTGAAGTCCTCTCTTGATATGAGATTAGGTCTCATCAGTATGCTGATTATTTCCAATTATGTATCTTGACCCTTACTTGTGTGAGTGTCCCCTTAGGGCATATTGGAAAAATAAATGATTTCCATATTTTGTGGATTTTAGGCTTACCCAAATCCACTCCTCTTAGTATACATGTTTCTTTGTTTTTTTACTTCCAATGGAGAAGTAATGGTGACAAATATATGTTGCTTAAACAAGAAGATATTTGTCTTCCTCAGTAATGGGCTTTCTTCTCAGTTTGTAGAAAAGGAAATTTGCAGAATCCTAAGATCTATGAGATCTTTTCCAAGGGTCCATACTATTGTACCATAAATGGTACAAAAATCAATTTAGGCTATCAATCTGGTGGGTTTTTTTTAATGTAATGATGAATAACAACACGGAATACATATGATTCTTCTCCAGTTCTTTAGAAAGCGTATCATTGCTTTTTGAGGGTATCCCTCTTGCTAAATGAAGTACGTTTACAAAATATACCTTCAGAAGGCTATTCATTTTTTAGATGTCTTACTGAGTTTGTGATTCAGTGACAATAATAAATACTGCTGAGTCTCTAGTCTCCTATATATTTTGTGCTTTGATATTTTGTCTAATTTATCTTTCTAACAGAACTGAAAAGAGTTTCTTAGCCTTATACAGGCATTTAGTTATAATTCACATTTTTAAGGCCATCAACTCATCAGTGAATCTAAGCAGAATACAAAATTAAAAATAACCAGCATAAACAGAAAAAGAATACAAATATTCCTTGCTTAATGGTTGCTTAACAACTGTTCTAAGTTAAGTTGACTCAAAAAAGCTATTTTTAACCAGTCCTTAAAAGTTATGACTGCCACATCCACCCACCCCTGCAATCACCTGGTTGCATTTTGGTTGCCTGGCAACTGGCTTGCATTTACTGTGGTTGCAGCATCCTGTGGTCACATGACTGTGGTCACATGACTTGCTATTTTTCTGCTTGTTTCCAGTATTTTACTAGCCTCAAAAAACTAGCAAGTGAGTATAGCCATTAAATAAAGAAATACTTGGGAGAAAGAGCATGGCAGACTGAGACACAATATTAAAGTGCACATAACACACAATCCTTTATCTGCTGACTACAAGACAAATAAAAATAAAAAAATTAAAATGCATTTGGTGTTTGTAGAGCTACTTCAATTAAGGTTCCTTTGTAGCATCATTATGATAATTGAGTTACCAGTGGATAATAGTCCTTTCTCCAATTCAGTATTTAACTATAGGATTCTCAGCCAACTTTCTGGTTTCCTGAAATACCATACCATATCTTAAGAATTGATTGGGGGTTTTGTAGCTCACTTAACTCAATTTTAACACTTTTAATGTGAGGGCATACAGCCTGAAATTGATAAAACTTTCCAATTGCTCATCATATATGGCAGCTAGGCTTACTGCCCATAATAGCAGATACCATGACAACTCTGTTTCTGGAGGGTACAAATTGATACTGCAAAGAGGATCTATAGTTAATGGACTGTTTCTCTTTGGAAACATATATCATTCCCTGCGTAATAATAATAAAAAAGTTGCACTTCAACAATTCACATACACGTCTATTTTAACCTAGGATAGAAGAAGCTTCACACAAATACCCATTCTTATATCCAATTCTCCTATTCAAGACAACACAATCTGTACAAGAGTCCTAAGAAGAGACAGACTTATTTAGATTCCTTGAGAATTGTTCTAAAAGTTTCTTTCCAATTAAATGATAAGCCAAAGATTTGGAGGAATTGATTCTCATTTCCTTAAATTATAGTCTTAATTTACTCATTAGACATAATTATTAAATTTGCTTACAATGATTAGATAAACTTTAGTTATAAGAGATAAAGAAGGGCTTTTGAGATATTAAGTGTCTTTCCCCATAAGTAAGCTAAAATTTCAGGGAACTGTACCCTCTCTGGTAGGAAATTGCATTCTTTAGAGAAAATGCAGATTAAAAACAAACAAACCGAGAAGACACTGCCCATGACTGTAATAGGGCTGGATGGGAACAAAAAAGCACACCCAGGGAAACTGACCCAGGACATTTTGAAATCTAAGATAGAACAAAGTTTCCCAACCAATACAGAATTTTATTTCCAGGACTTTTGGAGGAGAACAAACTGGGAAAAATCAAGATGCATGCACAAGATCTCTACAGAAAGATAAATGGATTTCTGAAAATATCTCATTTTCCTATACAAAGAGGACAATGCATTTATCATGCCAAATGAAATAGCAATACCTACAAAGGCCCAAGTTTTATATTCCTTTACATCTCCTTCACCACCATGATACTCAAATAATAAAAGTTTTTAATAAAAAAGACCACTAATCCAAAGAAACTGAAGTTGACATATATCCTATTAAAATCTATTCTACTTAAGCACATTAAACTGCTTCAGGATGTTGCTCTTTGCACAGTATAAATAGTAATTGTCCTTTATAAATCAAACCACACAAGACACATGTAAGAAGGAAGATTTCAAGGAGCCTTCCTAATGAGTTCCAACTGCTGACTGCAATAATTTCGTATAACAGCTGTGATGCCTTGATTGCTATTTGTATACAAATGTGCAATAACATTTATCAGAGCTCACAGTAAAATGCAGGGTGGAAGAAGCAGCAAAGATAGCCAAATGAATGGCCAACTAGGATAGGAAATTTGAGGTGCTCAGAAACATATTTGGTTATGTATAAGTAGATCAGTTTACGATACTGAAAATTTTAGGAGTATTTTACTGAAAATATTGTTGATAAGCAAAGCTAAGAAGATTTTGGGGGATTTTGGCCTTATAAAATATATGAAAGATATAGTAGAAAAGCACAATCACAAATCACCAGAATGCTCATCAGTTGAGCTTTTTTAAAAAAAAAAACATGACACACTTGTTAAATGAGAGACAGTGCTAAGAGACTTATTTAAGCAACTTGTGATCTTCCATTGACTTTCTCTCTGCAAGCTTCTGAGGCAGGAAGTTGCAAGTCAAGCTTGCCATTGTGTTCCTGCAAGCTTTCCAGGTTTCCCTCTTGATCTATGGCAGGGAATGTTGTAAATGAAGATCACGGGATCATGGCAGAACAATGGAAATGCTGAAAAGCAGCAATACTGTGGCACTGAAACTTCAAGAACTTTCTAACATTTCATTCCCCCAGGGGTAACGGGTGCTAGTATTTTGTAAGTTGGTCCATTTGAGATTTCTTGATTGAAAAATTTTGCCCTGTGATGCACCATTTCCTCCTGTTAAAGTTTACAGCACTAGAACTTCAGTAGTATATAGTTCAATCAGAATAGAGATCTTGGAAGTTCTAGTCCAGCACCCTGCTCAAAAAAAAAGACCCTATACCAGGAGTATAAAAGTTGCATCGTCACAGCGTCATGTGCTGTATCGTGACTTTTTTCCCCTTTCACTAAACCAGGCATGGGCATGGTCAGCACATAAAACATCTGTCCCACGGGCCATGAGTTTGACAGCCCTACCCTATACCATTTCAAACAAGTGACTGTCCAGTCTCTTCTTAAAAACCTCTAGTGATGAAGCACCGACAACTTCTGAAGGCAAAGCTGTTCCACTAGTTAATTGTCCTCACT
>AZIM01000953.1:166244-177228 GCA_000516915.1 Ophiophagus hannah
GTTACCTTTGGCTGGAGAAAAACTCTCCCAGGAACAGTCTTTAAGTGGAGGAAATTCAGTCCAAATACAAAGTACATACAAACTGTAAATAAAAATCCACACAAACCATGCTGCAGTAATTAACTTGACAGGGCAGGAGAAGGAATTGCAGACTTGAAAGCACAGGAAAACATACACAGTTGGGAAGACACCAGGAACCCAGATAAGCCTCAATGATGCCAGATAATTCACAATTTGCTCCTAACAACTTTGCTGTGCGCAGCTTCCCTTTTAAATACTGTGTTCCCAGCTGCAGCTAATGAAGGGAATTAGGGCCCTTTCCTCCCCCATAAGCCATGCAACTCATGTTGCTCCCTTCTCTGTTCCTCCTTGTGTGCCCTAGGATAAAGAGGGGGTGAGCCTGGGTCTTCCTCCAAATTCCCTCTCCCTTGCTCTACCTCTCCCCTGCTCTTCCCAGCCAGCCTTTGCCCTTCCCCAGTTTCTTCCACAGCCAACAGAGCCACACTTCCACTCCTTGTCAGCTGCTCAGCCTCCCCCCGCAAATCAGATTCCGACAGGGGCATGACAGTATCTAGTCAGGTTGTTTCAATCCAGTGTAATATGGTAATGAAAGTACACTCTGATTAAAATACAGATTTCATATTTGTGCTAGCTATAGTTTCCAAAAATTTCTTAGAGGCATTCCCATGCAGAGTTCTTCACAATAAAAATAAATCACATAATATATGAACAATTTGGTCCAGACCTTTCCTCTGCAATAAAGGCAGCTGTCCCATTAGGAAAATGCATCTTGGCTACCATAAATCACTTTTTCCCAAACTAGAAACTCCATATATGTCACCTTTAGCTCCCAGAATTTCCCAGCCAGCAGGTAGTTGATACCTTCATGTCTCCATGTTTTCCAGGCTAGGAAAATTGACCAGTGCCACTTGACTTTTCCAAAATAGTATCAGATCCAACAGTAGCCTCATATACAAGATACATGAGGGGGTGAGCTTTACCACTGAGAACAAGCAGTAATCCCAGACAAGGCTTTAAAATGATCAAATGCAGAATATTTGTAGAATATGTTGCCACAGACGTCATCAGATACAGGTGTTTATTAATGTTAACAAATGTTATACATAGTCAAAAACAAAACAAAAAAATAACAGGGTCAGATGTTTGTGAAATGCAAGAAGTACAATAAAATGGACTTTGCACAGAAAAAGCTATGGCTGACAAAGAGTACTGGAACCCATAATAATTTATATAAATAGAGATTTATTAGCATCGCATGTATCAATGCCCCCTTATTTTATGTTTGCCCTGGAATTCACCACACAAGGTTGGGCTAAAGATAAATAGTTTGGGGGATGGGGAAAGAAAGAGAGGAGAAATGATCAACAACAGTTATTAGGCTAACTGAACCAAAGCATACCGACTTACCTATCAATATTCGACATAAAAATGATTGTGTTTTGAGTCCGAGATTACTGCAGCATGGCTGAAAATTTTTGGAATACTAATTTTTATCCTCAGGAGGGCAGTCTAGGGAACAAGAGCCCTGATTTTACGGAACTGCTGTGAAGTGCTGTCAAGGAGTTCAAATGTCATTTAATTATGACCAGTGCCTGAGTCTAGGGTAACAGCCAGTATCTGGGGTATACACTGAACTTGCAAAGTATACCAAAAAAATATCTGAAACATTAACTGCCTGGATCTTTCCTATTACTCCCTCAACAAAGTTCTTATCTATTTCCTTACCCTTTGTACAGTAGAACCTCTGGTCACAACCATAATTTGTTCCATAACTTTGGTCGCAACCAGATTTGGCTGTGATCTGAACCTAATTTTGAAAATTTGGCACTTACAAAGAAAAATGGTGCAGAAGGAAAAATCAGCCACACACACACAAAAAAAGCTAATTTTTTGATCGGAACCCAATTTGGTCATGGTCAGAAGCATTCGTGACCAGAGGTTCTACAGGGAATGGATATTTTATTTTATCTTATTTTTAAAAAGATTATTTTTAAAAAGTATTTGATTCACATTTTCATAGGCACTTCAGTCAACATACATTCCAACTTTTAATGTCTGTTCTACCTTAACACATACATCTTATGAGAATTAAGAATCGATAATTTAATCTCAGAATCTTTTTCCCCTATAGAAAATCTTTGCAGTTCAAAGTTGAACCAAAAGAGGGTAGAAGAGTCTGTTTAATACAGCATCACATTCTTTCTTTTACTATTTAAACTGCAGGATATAAAAAGTTTTGTTTTGTGATTATCCTGAAAATTAGGTTAGTTTACCACAATTTCAGGTCTTTTTTTTTTTTTACATCTGATGCTTAATTGTTCCCCCTAAATTGTTCCATAATCATTTTTTAAAAAATAAAGAAAAATTTATAACTGCTGCACCATATGTTTAACATCTAGAAAAGTCCTATATTAATTGCTTATATATAGTAAATATAATGCTGGAAATCCCTTATAAATCCTGGGATAGAATTTTGACTTTCAGAGTTAGAAAAGTTGAAAATGAACATAAAACACTATAAGTCAAGGAAGCTTAGACTACTGAACATTGAGGTTCAGAATTCATATTGCTGATAAAAATCTATTGCTGCTACCACTTCAAAAGATGTTTAAGTAACAGCACAAGGATTGGTGTATGTTTAATCTTCATCAATGAACTTCTTTTAATCCATTTAATATCAAGACCTTATGATCAATAGAGTAGCACAGAATTTGGACAGTAGCCTTTTAACTGGCATATTGCTATCTAAAATTAATTTTTCAGATTTAATATGATAATTGTAGGAAATGAAACCAGGTAAAACTGGAAACTGACTGTTTTGTTTTATCTGTTCCCACTCACTTGTCTTTTGCCCTATTTCCTCACAGAAAGGTGATCTGGAATTATAGACTACAGAACTACAGAATAATTTTATTGTCACTATGAATGTACACTAATTGGCATACATTAAAATGAAATTTTGTTGCATACAGCTCTCAAAGGGTCTCCAATTAATACAAATGATGGCGATGCAGGATCCACAAATAGACACTATGGGATGAAAAAGATGAAATGTGACATCATGATCCCCAAATCCGAGTCTGCCCTTTCATTCTTGCCTCATAGTATCCCACACATATGTATGGGGCAAAGTCATGATGCAGATTTCATCACTTGCTTGATTCACCTTGGACTTCTATGAATGAAATGGAGGGAGATAGGCATCTTTTCTAAATCATCATATTAACTTTAAAAAGAGATTCAAAGCAGAATTTATCATTTGATTAAAGTTTTTCAAAAGATGTCTCGGAACAGCTATGGAAGAAGGCTAATCATTCTAATTATTACAACCAGGTTTAACATCTTATTTCTGGCTTAGTGGAGAGAGAAATAACCTTTTCTCCTATGGTCTTCTTGGTTGATACAAAGGCTTATTTTAAGAATTTGGGCAGATTTTGTCAGCCATGCTAAGATTCAAAGAAAAGGAGACCTTAACTAAATGCTGTTTCATTATTTTCTATTATTCCAGGACCATTTTGACTAGACTTTAGAGAAGAGTGTGGTAAAGTAGATAGCAAACTATTACAGTAGAATTCATATTAAAAATAACTTAATAATCCTGCTCAGTGAATGTTTTAATTAATTAATAATCCGTTCAGTAAATGTTTTAGAGCTAAGAGACACTTTACTTGATCCTATGAAGATGCCCTTAAGATTAATTTTAGTGTAATATGAAGGAACTGAAACAACACAATATACTTATTTCCCGAAGAGTTCAATTATATTGAATGCTAGTTTATTTTTGTAGATTTTGAAAATTAAAATTGAATTATTGTTTGTATTTTATGAAAAAATACCTATTTTTAAATGCATGAAAATATTTCAAATTTGTTATGCAAGTTATGACTGTTTTATCATATTGAACCAAGTTATAATTATATTTGGGTTTTTAACAAAGTGATATTAGAATTATAAAGCAGTCACTAAAATATTTTCGTTTTTCCAACATTTCTTTTTCTTAGAATGAAAAAAAATCTCTCTGCAACTCTGAAAATGTTATTTTGCTATTTTCTCAAGTAGGCATTACAGTGTTTCAGAATATTTTCCATAAGTGCAGTTAAAAAAAATTAGATAGTCTGCCTTTAATAGCTGCATTAAAGAATAAGAGCTAGATCATTTTAATTACATTTATGGAATGTAATCCTAATGGGGACTTAAAATCAGTGTTTATTGTACGTTTAACGTTATTACTACCTCAAGACTAATTTTAAATAAAAACCTAGCAAAATTAAAATGCTTTTAATACAATAAACATACCGCTCACATTGAAAAATCATTTACTGTTCAGAGATGAATTAAGTGTTATGACCTCTTCGTGGATATTTTGCAAGGATATGTTTCGAAGTCCCAAAGAGCCAAGAAATTGAGAAAACTACATCCAAGACAGGCAAGGCTTTCCTTAACGTTGGGCATTTTATGCCTACTAAATAATCTGGGCAATTCAAACTCTTTTTATTGCCCCAGGCGAGCATAATTTTGGCTCTCCCGGCCCATATCTTCTTGTGCAAACTTTTTGTAGAGTCCCTTCCCATCTGGGGATAGGAAAAAAGGTATAATCAATCATGCCATTCCATCCTCAAGTTATTAGAGGTTTGCAGAATAGGCCAGTTCCAATAGTAGTTCTCTTTGGGACAGACTGGGCTTTTCTGCATTGTTAAGAACATATTTCCACCTCCTCCACATTATTCCTGTGCTATTGCAAAGTCCACTTATCATATCCCTTCCACAACTCTATTATAATATTGCATAAAATCTAAGCAAAAGTTTCTGGGCTTCTTATTTTCATGGGGGCTAGGGAAAAAAAACTTTGCACATACCACACCAATCTGAATTCATTCCAAATTTGTGGAGTGCAATGTGGCATTTTTCCCCTTAAAAATCTCTCCACAGGTTTCTCTGACTATTGAGAGCCTCAAGGGTTAACAGTACACCCTGCATATCGCTCTCTGGGGAGCTTTCCTCCTTGACTCTGGCAAAGGTGAAGTGGCACAGAGAGTCGATTATCAGTAACTTCCTCTGCCAGCCCTTTAGCTGGCTCAATATAAGGTCAGTGAGGTGGAAAATGAAAAGAATAATGCACGTTTAAGGCCCTACTAATCAGGTCACAGCTGGTCCCACTTCAAATCAGCTGACAGCTGGTGCCTTCAGTTTTGCATACTATTCCACCCAGATTTCAGGACAGATCTCCTTCCTCCATTCTTTAGAAACAAGGTAGAGGAAGGCAGGTATAAACCGACTAAACAAACCATCAAAGGCTGATAATTCACCAGGTTTTAGGCCAACAGCTTTAATCTCTGACTGTCTTGTGCATTTGCTTCCTAAAACGCTTCAAAACTCTTTCTTTCTCACTAATCTCCCTCACATCATGCCATTCAAGGCCTATACTCTTCTTCCTTGTTCCCATTGTGTTCTCATTTTATTTCCCACTGCCTGCAACCCCAGCCGCCTATCCATTTCCAAACGTAATCTCAATGTTTGCTTGTTTTAGCTTTCCTGATCCTGTTGTTTCACAAATCTCTTCACCATAATCTCTCCTTTGTCTGTCAATACAATTCGTTTGCTGTAGGTTTCTGGAAAGAGAGAGAAAACATGGCTGGGAAAAAGGATGAAATCCATGAATCAGGTCCTGAGTCTTTGCAGAAAATTGCTTTTACAAGCATAAGGTCATTGTTACAGCTTCATTTATTTTGCTTTTCAAGTTTTCAGATCTGAAGACAAGTTCCACATTCTTTGTCATAATTGTGAAACAAATAAATACAGTTAGGACTCCCAAGATAATATTTTGAAAGGATGGCCATCAGTTTTTCTATCTTGGAGGTGTAAAAAATGAGTTCAGTGACCCATATAATATAGTCATGCAAACATTTGGCAACTTTTTGGGATAGTGTAAGATATAAGCAAATATATGACAAAATCTTTAAATATTAAAGGTTAAAGTAATACACAGAGCATGGGAGAATGGCTAAAAGAATTACATTGAGAAATTGGAAGTGTGATATATTCCAGATGCCCAGGAATATTTGTTGGAAATGTGTGATCTATCTGTTTTGGAAAATGACATATTTTCTTCTAATCAAAGGACGCAGTTTAAAGATCATTTTGTGAATTATGTATGTATAAAATAAAATAGTGCAATATCAACATTAAAAATATAGTTCAAGTCCTTATTTTAGAATGTTTAAGGTCGAGAGTTAAAAACTACCAAATTTTTTTTAAAGACATTATTACACATGGTTTCAGATCTACACAGGAAGTCAGCTAAATCCCTTTCAATTGGCTGATAAAATTCCTGGGTTCTTTTCACCATTCCTACTTCAATAGTCTAAGCTCAAATTTGCTTCCCATAGAAATCTTAAAACATATCTGGTAAATTACACTTTAGAATTAGAAGCAATCCCCAAATTAATTTAGTCCAACACCTAATGGATGCACAAAGTCTATACATTCGTGACTATGAATCCACAATAGTCAAATATCCAACTTCTATAAAAACTCTAATGTAGAAGAGATCATCTTTTCCAAAGGCTTTCTGCTTCTCTCTCAAACAGCTAATACTGTGTGATTTCACTGTCTTGTGACTTGAACCTACTCATTTGTGTCATTGCTTCTAGGAAACAGAAAATAATTTGCTTCATCAGAGCAGGCTGAGCATTTGCACCTGAGACTGGTAAGTGGTCAAAAGGGAGAAAAACTAATGAAGTAAATACTGTATATAAATCTATACTGTTATATGTTATATATGTATATGTGTGTGTGTATATATATATTCCAATTAGAACAAATGTCTTATTAGCAGAGACCAGCCCCTGATCTAACCTCAACGCTATGCTGGGAGCAATGAATATCTAATCTACTCTGTCAAATAGTTCAAAGATGTTTCTGAAGGTTAGGAATGTGCCAGGGACAGCCAAAGAACATGATAAACAATGTCAAGATGGTAGCCATAATAGTGCAATTGAAGCTCAGACCATTTTTTAATGTGTAACATACATTAAAAACAGGTGGAGTTTTGATCACACCATATTGAATTAATTTATTGCAACCTGCAGACTATCTTAGAATATACAATTGTTTCAGAATAAAGAAAAAGTGACCTACTTGGTACAGTTGACATTTGTTCCAGAACAAAGAGACAGAAAAATCCCAAAAATAATTTCTTTTTTTCCATCCACATTGTTCTGTACAGAATACTGACCTCTTTCAATACCAGTGACAGAAAAGAACCTCAATTTTGCATCACCAGTGCCTTTTATTTTATTTATTCACAATACCTAGCTCTTCTGTCCATTTAAACTAATGTAGGAAAAATTAATGACCCAGATCCAAAGTAGGGAAAGTAGAGCAGGCCTCTATTTTCTTTCATTCTTTCTCTATCTTAGAAATGTGTGTAAATAAAATAAGGCCTGGTAAGAGACTGCTTTGTTAAATAAGAAAAGAAAATCAGAATTGGAATTCAGATATAGCAAAATGATTTTTTTTTCATGAGTAAGTATAAAATACATGGCATGAAAAACAAACACATTCCACAATTTCGAAAAAAATAAATAAAAGTGATTGATGTTAGCCCTTTCGTTACATAGTTCAACAGTGTATATAAGTTGAATTGTTCACATTCCTCTTACATCATCAGTTTAAGACCTCCCATGGGATAACATTATGTACTTTAGTTAAAAGATTACATGCAGGAATGATGATTAGTATGAGGATAATAAGAGTTTGCTTTTTAACAGTTAAGTTAGTAGAAACCATTCAAATTGCTGTTTGCAGATTCTATATTATTCTTTGACCTAAAATGGAAGTTTTTCTTGAATCACAGACATCAGAAATTAACCTTCAAGAAATGTGTGTCATATAATCAAAGGCAGCAAGCAGAAGAACTGCTGTGGTGACAGAAAAAGATTCTTTAGCTTGGTGATGTGTGCAGCTTGGATATAATGAAGGTATCATTCAACTCAACAGAGATAAGAAACAACAGAAGTTAGAGAGTCGGTTAATTTGGATATTTATCAAGAAAAGTCTTCAGGTCAACAGGCCCACTCTTCCTTACTGCAGCCCCAAAATCTCAAAATATCTTGAAAGGATTTTCTTCAGCACACAAGAGCTTGAAACAAAATGAGAACTCCTTATGAGCAGGCTGCAAACAAATATCAGTTATTGACCATGAAGAAAGATGCGTCAAATCAGGTAATTCCTAATGAATGAAGCTGAAGGATGATTTGCAAGAAATCAAGAAGAGTGCTTTAAGATTACAAGAGACATTCAAATAAGCAATTTCTCAATGTTAATTAAATTAAGAACTAGTCCAGTGCAGTGGCCTAGAGGGGGAGCTCTTGCCTCACAATCAGGANNNTGTGAGTTCAATCCTAGGTAGAGGCTAATATTCAGAATAAACTCTCCTGCTCCAGCAGTGGGTTGGGCCAGATGACCTCCAAGGTTCCTTCCAACTCTGTTATTCTATGTTCTATGATCTAATGCACTGTCTCCAACCAATGAATTGTGCTTTGTTTGTTTGTTTTCAAAAAGAACAGGAAATCTTCATACCTATACAACATACTTGTGGTATTGCTGAGTTTAGCTCTCTTTTCTCTTCACATGTCAATAAGATTGGAAAAAGTGATGAGGAAAAAAGGGAATCTGACAGGTAAGATGATTTTTTAACAAGCCATTACACATAGAAGTATAGCAGTAATAAAGCACTTGGCTTGTAATAGCTTAAGTGTTACTGAATAGGAGACATTCAATGGTTTTATATTCTTTCTTTCATCCAAGGTCTACCACATAAGCCAGGAATTGATGATGATGGCACCTACACCTTATGACAAAACCAATTTCCTACAAGACTATCCAAATTAAAACTGTTTTAATTAAAAGAGCCAGAATTTATGTATTAGTAAACTTACATTGCCACCAATCTCACAAAATCACCTCATGTTTTGTTTAGGCCATTGTATTGCAACTCCAGCCATCCCCATCCCTATATTTTTTGGCTTTCTTCCATTATATCTAACATTGCCAAACAGCAGATAATTCTTATAAATTGCCTTCAACACCTTTCTAAGAGCTCCTGACCTGCTTGTAATCAAAAGTCCACGTGCAAAGCTATGTTTGTTACCATTTTGGACATGTCTGATTTTAGTATAAAAAACAATCAGGAATATAATGAAATCCAGCTGTAGACTCTACTTACAACTTATTTAATATCCCACTTCAATAAGTTTGGCTTCAAGGAAGTATTTTTCTCTAGTATTTTCTGCCCAGTTTCAGAATAAGTCAATGAGACTCAAATGGGTATGACTGCTGCATAGCAAAGACATTAATTCTTCTTAATTAAGATTAGATGTCTGTATTAAGACAATTTAACTATGGTCCAGTGCAAATGCATTTTCTCACAGTGCCTCATCCATCAGTGTTAGGTTGAATTCTGCTTTACAGCACAACAATAGAAAAGAAAGCCTGTGCAAGTACAGTAAATAAGCCATTGCAGGTTGAATCCTACATTTTTAGTTCATCTCCATCCCTTAGATCTCATACATATGAAGCAGCTGTTCATTTCTCAGTAGAAGAGACTAGCAACATATCTAGAGAATGCTTAACCAATACTTTCTTAAAGTCTGATCCTAAGGATTGGATGTAGTGTTCAAGGTGAAATACCAGAATATAATACAATGATTATTTCCTGTGATTTGGAAGTTACGCTTTTCTTGATATAGATTAAAATTGTAGTTGCCTGTTTTGCAGCCACTTCACCCTGCTGTTAACTGCTGTTCCAAAATCATTTTCACCAGGAATATTATCAAAGCAGGATTAAGTCAACAACTTGCCTCCAGAAGTCCACTTACGAGGTTGTGACCTTCAAAAATTTTTCTACAACCTATACCATTTGTCTGAATTGGTGTAGGGTTTCCTGCCTAGGCAGGGGGTTGGATTAGAAGACCTGTAAGGTCCCTTCCAGCTCTGTTATTCTATTCTATTCTAAATTGAAGAAGACTTTCTTCATTATATCATGCTGCCTCTTATACTATCCATTACAATGTTCATTTATTCCTCTCAGAATTCCGGGTGTGTGTGTGGAGATTATTAGTTATATTTTCAACAGTTACATCACTTGGAAATAGCTACCTAATTAGTCACTTTATTTTTTTAAAAAATAGATGTATTTATAGTCTTTAAAAGACAACAACTTCATCAGGGACCAGGAGGCAAAGCCACTCTCACTTAAACTCAAGACTCCCGCAATATTTTGGGGTAAAGTAATATTTCGGAGTCTGAGTCTTAAACATATCAAGGATATCAATTTAATTTTTTGATCCTATCACTTGACCAGGACAAAAACAAATGGAAGAATTTTCTGAAATTCCTACAAAGCCAAATTAACAAGGTTGTAAGCAATGGGAACTGAGGAAGAAGGCAGAAGAAAGCAGTGTGTTAAGATTTGGGAAAAGATGGCCATGCCAGCCTCTTGATGCCAAGTGTAGAAGCTTTTTGAACTGTACCTTACTTGTGGCTGAAGTTCAATGTTATGAGAGGTTTTTTTTTTAACGTTCCATTTTTACTGTTTGCTGTTTTCAATTACAGCCTTGCCAAAGAATATTTGGAGATAGGCAAGCCAAATGTATTGGTAGTTGATTTAATTTGATTCCAGGCTTCAGGTAACAAATACCCATCTCACCATTATCATAAGAAAGCCATGTTCTGACAAATAAGACTGAACCAGATATTTTTCTGAAACTATGGAGAAGTTTCATCCCTATCTTCAAAAAAGATGACCCCTGCCTGGTTGAAAACTACAGACCAATCTCATTGTGTTGTGTCACATGCAAAGTTATGGAATAAATTATTAATCAATGTATTAATCAATACCTTCCACCTAGAGTCAAACAACCTATTCTCCAACAAACAATTTGGTTTCAGAAAAAAATTGTCC
>AZIM01000953.1:196452-207427 GCA_000516915.1 Ophiophagus hannah
TTTACCCGTGAAAATCTATGAAAACATATGGGATAAAGCCATACTATCTGCAGCTTTCCCTGCTATTGGTAGGCCAATCCATTAGTTTTGGTATATTTGGCCACAAGCACATCCAAACTCAGTTTTAGTCTAAGTATGCAAGCTAGAATCTCTAGTCTCAAGAAAACCTGAAAAGTAACATGCTGTTGTTGACATCTCACCAATGCATGCAATTACAAATACTGAAGGTAAATGAAAAATCAATATGACAATAATTTTATTCATTTCTATTGAATAGAAAGGCTGAGACATAAAGATATGTTTACTGAGATAGCATCCATTTCAATATACAAGCACATTGAATTTCTTCTTTGTGGACAAGCAGGTTCTAAAATAATGACCCAACTCATCTGTGTTAGATAGGAGTGTGTCATGACAGCGAGATCAAATGTCCATGGGATGCATTTTAATTACAGTGCCATACTCATTAGAAAAGGTCACCAACATCTCAAATAGATGCGGCAAGAAAAGATTAATTATACCACTTTATTTTTTTTCTTTATCTATGAGTTCATTTTTTTAAGATGATGGAAAGAAATTGCAACCAATTTCCAAACTTTCATTATTGTAAGCTTCAAACAAAATGAATCAAGATACCCAATGAAAAGAATTCATAAAAGATATTGCCTCACACTCTTTTCGTGTAAAATCAACGGCAAGAACTATCTACAAATTGAAATCAATTTGTCAAAACTATGTGGTTGTTTTCAAGAACTATTGAATACTTCTGTGAGTATATTGAGATAGTGTCCACATTTGAGCACTTCTGCACATCCACAGAAAGACAAATTTTATTCTTTGGTTGAAATAATGTATCACTATAATGAATGCCTGCTGTCTCCTGCTATGAATTATTAGCACTGATAAAAATATTTATAGTGGAAGTTATAAAAGAAAAAAAAAGAAAAAGAGCACTGATAATATTCAGCTATAATAGTTTAATTATTATTCAGTCATAAGATTATTTTTCATTTAATTCCTCCTTTTTCTCATCCACTTAGAAAAACTCCACTGTTTTCCCTATTCCCAATTTTGACTTCATCTATTGCGTAATTCATGAGTATCAGGGTATTTGCTACTAGTCTCATTATCTAATAATAAGAGTTAAAATCAGTAGTAGTTATAAATTTCTCACTGATACAGATCATTCTTGAATTTTGCTCCTTGCTTCAGGTTTTGTAATGAAGAACCAGAAGAATATTATCTAGAAGTAAATATTATCAGTTTTATCTTTCATTTTTATTCTGTTCTTTGTTTTGGTGGTCATTTACATTCACTGTTATTATATACCAAATCAGACTGGGACAATTATCTCACCAATCTGACCATCCATACCTGTCACATCAGCAAAGTCTAGAGCAAATTCTCCTGCCTTCTCAGCTAAAATTACAGGTGAACACAACACATGCAACCTGCTGGCTCAGTTTTCAATCTTACTGCTGTCTGTGTTTCAGGCAAGCTAATTGCTTTTCTTGTTCTTAAAAATGCCATGTGAATATTTATAAGTTAATTGGTTGTAGTATTATGATTTAAAAGCAGGTTGATAAAGTGAACAACTGTTCTTGGTAGGAACCATTTTAAGGCTCCACAAGTCAGAAATATTCACAGGTGGAGTCTGTTGTTTTCAGAGAGCTCAATTAAAGAGAATAGTAGATGAATATGAATGTAATGAGGACGGTTTCAGCAGAATTTGTTCATTTTTTTTCAAAGAAGAACAAGCACTCAGATTTAGTGGCATTGGTCTTTTTTCTGCTCAACAAGCCTACTTGACAGTGGTTAGATGGGACAGATTGGCTGCTGGTACACATGCCCTATTCTTTTACCTATAGTAAAAGGGAACCTCTTAAAATACACAAGAATGTATAAACCATGAAGCTGGACCTAATATCTGAAATTATTTTAGAGCATTTGAAGGAAGGAAAGAACAGTTGCCAGAAGACAAGAGTAGACCATTATCTTTTGTGGGTCTACCTTATATTTTCCTTTGTATTTTTTTAATGGGAGATCTTTTTAATGCTTAAGAGCATAGTAAAACTGCAAACTACATATCTGGAAACATGGCATGTATTTGAAATATTGTTCAGTTAAAAGCCAAAATCTGGATTTTTTTCCTATGCACTGAAGAAATATAGACTGACGGTGTTTGGTTATTGGATGGAAGGGTGACAGGATTAATTGATATCTGCACATGTTACTTGCTTCCACATTCTAGCATTTTCCACAAGGTCAAAAGGAAGGTGAAATTTACAAGCACAACTATTAGAATGGAGAAAGGCAAAATCAGAAAACTGAATATAAGTCCAGAGTTTCAAGGGACTCTCCAAAATCCCATCAAAGATCAAGAAAAAAAAAGAAAAGAAATGGTAACCATGGGAAACCATTCTTGTCTTAATCTCAGCTGGATAAAGGGAAAAGCATCTCCAGATTAATAGCTAAAATACTTGGGGATTAAGGGGAGAATCCTGTTTGCTGGATTAAAAGGGCTGAGTTCATATAAAAAACTCTACCAACAACTGCCAATGAATAAATGGGTGTTTTTAATTTACTGGGGTGAAATACAGAAGAATTCATAAAAGCTTTAGAAAATAGAATCTAGAAGGAAAAGTTAAGGGGGAAAGGTTAAGATAAAAGAAGATATTAGGCAAAGAATATATATCAGCATGATTAGTTATACAGTAGACAGTAAATAATATTTTATTTTTAAGTTATTTCCACAGCATGGAACATTAAAATTTATGTCACATTATAGTCTAATTTTCAAGTATGATGTTGAGTGTCATGTAATCATAATCTGCAGTTATATAGTATTTTGTTACAAATATAAACCATAAAGTTTTCCTAATGAATGTTAAATACCTTTTTCTGGTATAACATTATTAAGAAGCTAGCAAGTTTATGAAGGCTTTAGCATGTACCACTGAGTAGCACTTCAGAAAATAATTCAGTCCATTCCTGACACGTGGAAACAGTATGCCTGCCCAGCCAATAGGGATATATTATGCTAAGACATAATAGGCAACTTTTAAAGGCCTAGAGCTCTCTCACACTAAAATACTGAATGTTAATAAAGAAATCCTTCCTTCCTTCCTTCCTCCCTCCCNNCCTCCCTCCCTCCCTTCCTTCCTTTTTTTTGACAGGAGACTATACAATCCAGAAACCAATATGGCTAACCTTGAATATCTTCTTTCAATTACATCCAACAGAAAACAAAATGTGATGGGAGAAAATAGGTTGCCAATCTATTACTTCTTATGGTACCCTAGCCAGGGCGAGCAGGATTTTACCCACTTAGCCAAAGCCTCTGTTGGAAGCAGATCTGCAAAGGGGTCATACTGATGTGATGACATATCAAAGTTTGCGCACATTGCCTGGTGATCTCTCTGATTTGACAGACACATTGTCTTTAAGCACTTGCCTATTTCAAATGGACAAAATCTGTAGGAAATACTATTGAAATATTGAGAAGTTAAAAGCACATGTTTAGAATGAAATAGTTTTCCAACCAAAACAAACAAGATGTAAATAAAGTTGTGCACAATGAAAGATGACATTTCAGTTGTTGTTTATAAATACTGAAACTGGTATATAGCTCTACTTCCTCCTTGCAATTATTAAACTGATGATAGCAACAGCCATATTCTGGCCTCCATTTTATTCTGCCATAAAGTCTTGGATTGTGTTGTAGAGGAAACATGAAGAAGACACAGTGGTTACATACAGCTAGACAATTACAGAATTTTCTGACATTTACTATCATTTTCCACTACTGCTATAGTTCTGTTACATGTAGGGCATTCTGGATCAAGTACACTTTGTTTTCATAAGTTTGAACAAAATTTCCCCAAATTTATGCATTTTTAAAACAGGTTTTCCTATCTCTAAGTTGTACATATGGATAGTCCTCAACTTATGACTGGTTATTTTAAAACTTTTCAAAGTTACAACAGCCCCAGAACTGGTGCTTTACAGCTCATCAAACACCTCTGACCACTAAATGGTCCTGTGTGCCCACCCACAGTCACAAGACCTCATGTTGAGTGGGTCAACTTTACAAAAAACCCCCCGCCCCACAGACACATGGTCTCAATTTGCAATGTCTTCTACCAGCTTCCGATATTTTTTGCTGGTTTCAGGCAAAAAACACCCATTCAAATGTCCAATGAATGGGTTTGCTTAATGACTGCACCATTCACTTAACCAACCAGTGTGAAAAAGGGCAGAAAATTACTTCTGGTCACATGGGGCCTCAACTTATGACTGGATTTCTGGGCACAATTGCAGTTATAAGTCAATACTACCTGTATTTTTCTGAACCATTTTGCTTAATAGGTTGAACACTTTTCAATTAGAACTGCTTCAAAACATTCAAATGTAAACTTTTAAAAACATGTATTCTATTTCTCATATTTATTTGGGAAATAACATTTAGGCAAGATCATATTAATATATACATACCAATCAAATAACTCCATATTTGTAACTATCCTAACTTTTGGCTTACTTCTATTAAACACAATTCATCTCTACTGAAAGAAAAATTGCAGGTCCTTGCATGTGCTCTTAACTTTCTCAGTTCTGGGCACTAGGCAAAATAACATTTCTTTCTTTAAAAAGTCTAGATGAAAACAAGACTATCAAATTCCTTGGCAGGGTTTTACCTTTCTGCTAGATAGATTTTACTGACCAGCTTTTGTGTATACAGTTGTTATCATATGCATGTATTTGTATTATAAAAGCACTTACAAAGAGTTTGTAAAGGAACCAAAGACATCTCAACATTGATTAAAGAAGCTGTCTATTCTGCATGATGAAGCTGGAGATTAGAAAGATCTTGCTTCAGATATTCCCCCCAGCACAAGCAATTGCTTCTTTTCTTTTCTTAATTTGCTACATTGCTTTAAGGTAATGAGGTGTGCTGACAGTTGGAGAATATCTACCTCTTGCCTTAAGGTGATACAGCTACAGCTGGTATAAAGAACTATTATAAGAAAATTGGAATCAATTATTCCCATTAATCAGGAGTGGCATAAAAAAAATCAGGAAACAAAAAAAATCTGTATAAAATATTCATTAAAAATAAATGCTTTGTTTTAAAAATAAAACAAACAACTAAGTCTCCGAGGCTATCCAAAATTAAAATATGTTCTATTGATAATGGTTTGCTGCCAAATGAATTTTGGCTATCCTGGGGGCCTCTTATATGCCCTATCACATGTCCCCAAACCATTGCAGAAGATGGTCCTACACCAGGATAGGGAAATGGTCAATTTATTCCTGAAGTAGCTCTCACCAAATACAGTAGATGTATATAATACCTGGAATTCAAAGAACTCCAGCAAAGCTTTTTCTATTTTTCCTCTCTCTTTTATTAGTGGTCTAATTCCTAAAGACTCCTTAGTATAATACTAAGAATATATTTGCAAAAAAATAAAACCTCCTTCATGAACAAAATGGAACTCTGACTTCAACACGGGTGCAGCTACGGATAAAAGGACAAAACTGTTTAGTGGCATTTTTAAATGAAATACAGTGAAACTATCATTTGTTCTTCAATTCCCCAAGATAACTTATCATCACCTCTAGGCAAACTCTTGAAGATACATTTATCCTAATAGACACATTTCCTAATATGGAAATATGTAGCAATTTCCCATAAAATAACAAATTTACTGTATATTAATTTTCCCTAATGTATAGCATTTTGGTATAATTCCAGTGAAAAACTACAATGGTATTATGACATGATTTACAATCCAGTTTAAGCTTTTTATATATATACCATCATTCATGCACACATGAGCCTCAGGAAATCAGGAAAAGTTAATGACCAGGATTCCTGGCTGCACTCTACACTTTTTCCATATATTTAATAATAAGTATGAATGGAATCAAAAACTACTGTCATAGAACCATACTTTCTGAACTATATATTTATTATGGACTGCTTCATACATTCAGAATACTGGTTCTCCAAAATCATTATATGTTTAACCCTGCTTATGTGCTTCCAGTTAATTCCTTGGAAACACAAATAAATATAGTCTGCAAAGAAAGCCTAGACAAAAGAACGTCAAATTGTATCAGCACATCACTAATACCAAATGAATCATTTCAATAATCCATCTTCCACCAATCATCACGTCCCAATGGACAAAGCAAGCGTAGGATTTTCAGTTAATAGTAGTGAAGTAATCTGGACAGCCTGCAATTCTCCAGAATCTTTCATAAGACCCAGATAAAATAAACCAGCCTTATGATGGAATTAAGCTCCTGTTCCACATTGCGTGCGCTCCACTAATAAACCATGAATGATGCTGCTCAGAAAGGCAGCTCTGCTTAATATCTATACACTTCAAAATACACATTTTCAAGTTGCAAATAAACCTATAGAGCACAGCCTACAGATCTTCACACACACACACACACACACACACACACGCACACACACACACACACTTAAGGAACTAATAATCTAATACTGTATAGCCAGGAGTGGGATTCAACCGGTGTTACTACTGGTTCAGTGACTACGTTTTGTGCACACATGCACGCTTTGTGTACATGCGTGCCAGATGCGCACTATGCGTGTGTGTAAAAAAACCTTATGTTGTGCCACCAGGACAGCTGAAGAGCACTGCACACAGGTGCGCAGCATTTGAAAAGCCTCTTTTTTACTGCTTTTTCAACCTCAGCTGTGCCGTGCNNNNCAGCTGAGGTTGAAAAAGCAGGAAACAAAGCACAGGTAAGAGCACAGGCGGGCACGCGGGCCAAACAGCAGCAAACACAGAACCAGTTCAATGTCTGCTGCTCTTTAGAGCTACCGGTGTTCTATAGAGCCGGGCAGAACCAGTAGCATCCCACCCCTGTTATAGCTTCATTCAATTTCATAAAATGTTTTGGAAGATATATGGTTTGTTTTATGATACAGGTAGAGAGAATTCTAACATTTCTAGTGTCTGTCACCTAAGCTTGGAAAGTGTATTATTAATTTTCTTCAAGGTTTTCCATATAATCATCTAACTTTCTGTTACAAGAAAAATTAGCAAGGAAAAATAGGCCAAGAAAAAGAACCTTGGGTGAGAAAGGGTATAAATTAGTTTGTGATAAGAGCAATACAATGTCAATGTGTTTTTGAAAAAGAAATAAATATGGAATATCTTAAACAATCATTTATATACTCATTCACTGATTTTTTGTTTGTGAGCAGTGAGATGGCCAAAAGGTGAAGATGCTGGCCTCCCACTCGGAAGGTTGAGATTCAGTCCAGGCAATGGCAGCTGTTTCTCTAGCAGGGCACAGAGAATATATCTGCTGCAAATCCCACACAGGCATCAGGAAGAGCATCTGGCCAGTAAATACTCAGCTCCATTCAGTCACCCCAACTCCACCCTAAATAAAAGGGTATGAAAAGAAAAAATACTATTTTTGTTTGTGATGCCAATTTTAAAGGCTGCCCACTTGCCAATGACTCTAAGTAGCTTATGAAGAGTTAAAACAAATAATAGAATCAATTAAGAAAGCAATATTACTTAAAATGATTATGCCTTGGGCAGGAGGAAATTACACTAATTAGCAGTGTAGATTCAGTGACGGATTTATGCAACATCCCAGAACAGTAACTGTTTTTTAATTTAAAATGTATGTCTTTAAGGTTCTCTTAAAAGTCAGTGGGGTCATGCCATACAGACACTGGGGCCATTGCTATTTCAAAGAACTGTCATGGCAACCATCACAGTACAGTGCAATCATTTGCAATCCAATATTGACCTGATATTTCTGCATATGTTTATTTCCAAAAAATATTCTTTCTTCTGCAAACCTTACCCCACTCACATCCTCATATGACACAGTCTTTCTATTAGTCTGTTCCACTACTAAATATTATTTATGGTCAGGCACTAAAGTAAAAAACAAACAAACAAACAGGGATGAAGAAACAAAACAAATGCTGGCTGTGTCTTTTGGGGGGGGAGGGCTGTCATGATTCCTGGCAACTTTTTGGACTAGTCTGCAGTTTTTTGGGGAAAGGTTTTTGGAAGTGGTCCAAAGATTTTTGGGGGTGGCCATTGCCTGCTTCCAAGGGCTGAAGCAAAATGACTGGCCCAAAGTCACCCAGCTGGCTTTGTGCCTATAGCAGGACTAGAACTCAAAGTTTCTTTGTTTCTAGCCTAATGCCTTAATTATTGCATCAAATTGCTTCTTCTGTGTCCTGTTAGCAAGTAGATAAACATTCTTTAATCATAATTGTTTAGAGTGATCCTTGGAGTTGGATGGGCTGAATATCACAAAATTCTGGTTATCTTGTGGCCTAATTTCAGAAGACAAAGCCAACTCCTAGAGTCAACTGAAAAAAATCACTGGATTCCACTTAGAAAATGTTGGACAATTAGCAGTGCCTGACAGAACTTCCCTAAATACTGATGCACTGACAATGCCACCTAGTTGGTACTGATGATGGCATCTAGTTGGCACTCATTATGTTACCCTAGTTGGGCAATGAAATGCCTGCAAGCTAAAAAAAAAACCAAGCTCAAAGAGCATTAAGAACACTCCCTTAAGTATTCAAGCCAACTTCTGCATGTGAGGATATTCAGGGATGAGAATTTCATTTGGCTTATCCCAGGAGGTTCTATAATTCCATTTCCTTAGAATGAAACTGCTAACATTACTAAGTCTAAATTATTAACAGTTCTATTTCCCTAGTCACAAATTAAGTATGCAAGAAGCTAACTTTTTTTTAAAATGCACAGCTCTTCCTAACAGATGCTATTGCATGCTGGCAGAAATTCAAGTCAGTCTAATATTTTCCTGCCATCATCAACCGCCCAGCATATATCCAAACTGTAAGTCAAAGTATAATTTATCAAAAGAAATCCCTGGCAGGTATAGGTGGAGTTACTGCAAAATCTTATTTCATTCCAAAAGGAACATGGATGAGAACACACTCAAAATAAAATAAACAAAAATAAATAACTGGGAGGAAAAATAAATAAAAATCACCAAAAGAAAAACACCAAAGAACAATATTTTTTAAAATGTTTTGGCTTAGAAATAACTTATTTATATCAAGGTCTTGCTCCTTGCTGTCATCTCCTAATTCCAAGCAATTGCACTTCCAAATAGATCACTTTTAAAGAAAGAATCAGCAGTAGCTTGGCTTTCCGTCTGATGGAAAATGAAGTCTAATTAAGGTTATAGAAATCCACAACAGGAGGATTTCTGTCCAAACAGATTTTTATCAAAATGTGATCATTATGGCTATATTCACCAATTTTTATTTCCATTAATTTCCTTTCTTTGGCTTCATAAAAAAAGCTATATAAATTAATTGGTTTATTTCTTTACAGACCCATATATACACAATTGTGCTGTTGTTTGTTTATCTCTCCTCAGTAGTCCATGTGCCCTGTTTTGTCTTTCTAATCAAGAATTAAACTAAACCTTAATCTTTATGCACATGTTTGAGAGCCAGTTTGGTATAGTGATTAAAGTGTTGGTCTAGAAACCGGTAGACTATGAGTTCTAGTCTTGCCTTAGCCAAGAAAGCCAGCTGAGTGATTTTGGGCCAGTCACTCTCTCTCAAACCAACCCACCTCAGAGGGTTGTTATAGTGAGGGGAAATGGAGGAAGGAATATTAAGTATGTTCCCTTTCCTCAGTTATGTATAAAGTAATAAAGACAAGATTTTAAAAATGTAATAAATAAATAAATGTTGTCAAGCAGACCTGACCCTTATATTTCATTTTTCCATGATAGCTGTTTCTACACTATTCCATATGTAGTTTGTGTATTAGCATTCCCCAACCTGATGCCCTCCAGAAAGACATATCACTTGGAAATTCTGCATACATACAGATTTACCATTCTCCCCCATTGCACAATATGCAGCATTATGTTTTTACACATAATCATATATGTATGTAATCATACAATAATATGGAATGATAGGTTAAGAATCAATAAGCAAAAGGAATTAGAGTCAAGAAATCAAAGAATGTCATTTCCAACAATCCTTGCTTCGACTACATCCATACATTGCTTCATACATTGCTTTTTTGTTTTTTCAACTTTTCACCTCTTTTTTTCCTCCATTTCCATAATCAACACTATTCATCCATGATTTCCTCAGCCTTTCCCTTCTTCTCAACCCATTAACTCTTCCATCATATCTTTATTTTCTGTTTTGATCCTCATTCATTCTCTTGGTATATAATCAACCAACTCAAATAACTTATTTCAGGTCCGTCACTCACTTTAAATTCAATCTGAATCAAAACTGATTCAACACCCATTTGTTCTGGAATCTACCATTTGATCTACCACCCAATCTATCACTCATAAATGACCCATTCCTAGTGTCCACTATTCAACTTTTATGTTTCTCCATAAATGGATATCCTCTCTTCCAAATAACAAAGTGAACTGAAACATATTCTCAAACACAGCCATTTTTACTTCTTTCAATAAGCTTTCCATTCTTGGCCACAAACCACTCAGGTATTTCTACATCTTAAAATATCTTCCTTGTCAGGGGAATGGCGTGAATAATTTTTCCTTATGAGTAAATGTTGAAAAATGGAGCAAATAGTTACATTTGAGTTCTTTGGTAGAATGTTTAGTAAAAACATTCTACCAAAGAACTCAAATGTAACTATTTGCTCCATTTTTCAACATTTACCCATGAGGGGAAATTATTCACGCCATTCCTCTGTCATACATAACTGTATTGGGTTTTTAGGCCAATGTCTATTTTCCTATGTTTATTGCATCCAAGAGAACTTCATACACCTTCCCTCCAGTGGTGGGATTCAAAATTGTTTACTACCAGTTCTGTGGGCATGGCTTGATGGGCGTGGCAGAGGAAGGATACTGTAAAATCTCCAGTAAGAGGTGGTATTTGCCAGTTCTTCAAACTACTCAAAATTTCTGCTACCGG
>AZIM01000954.1:33873-44162 GCA_000516915.1 Ophiophagus hannah
GATCAAAGGCCTGGAGACTAAAACATATGAGGAACGGCTGCAGGTTTTGGGTCTGGCTAGTCTAAAGAAAAGAAGAATTAGGGGTGACCTGATAGCAGTATTTGAGGGCCTGCCAGAAAGGAGAGCGGGGTCAAATTATTCTCCAAAGCACCAGAGGGCAGGACAAGAAAAAATGGTTGGAAACTGATCAAGGAGAGAAGCAANNTGGAATTAAGGAGAAAGTTCCTAACAGCGAGGACAATTAATCAGTGGAACAACCTGCCACCAGAACTTGTGGGTGCTCCATCCCTGGAGGTTTTAAAGAAAAGGCTGGACAACCACTTGTCTGAGATGGTATAGGGCAGGGGTCGGCAACCCGCTGCTCTGGAGCCACATGTGGCTCTTTCATCCCTCTGCTACGGCTCCTGTTGCCAGTCAGCTCCACAATTGATGGGGCTTTCGGTTAGGACAGGTAGAGGAAAAGGATGCCACGCTAGAAGGAGACTCTATGGTGGGGGGAACCAGACTTCTGATTGGCAGAGGGAAAAGAGACACCACACTAGGAGACTCTATGGCGGGGAACCAGACTTCCAGTCAGCTCCAGAATTGAACGGGGGGCTTTTGATCAGAACCTTTGTTGGCTTTTTGAGTATTTAAGGTTGCCGACCCTGGTATAGTTCTCCTGCTTGAGCAGGGGGCTGGGCTAGAAGACCTCAAACCAGGGAAGGTAGAGATAAGATAAGATAAGATAAGAATTCTATTCTATTCTATTCTAATTTGTGAAGTCGAGATTATCAGGGTCAAACTGGGGAATGTAAAAAATGATTTTTTAAAAAAAAAGATACTCTAAATTTTGGCAAAGAATCTCCCCAAATCTCATCCAGTTTCCCAATTGGCTCTTCCAAGGAACTCTAAGGAAAACTCCAACATCTCATTAACCTTCATTTATTAACTTCGAACTTCATTTTGGAGCTTCACGGGTCATAAGTCCCGCAGGTCATTCAGTGGTTCACCACACCACTGCACCCAGTTTTACCACAGCTTTTGCAGCCATCATTAAGCAGATGCGGCGATCATAATAGATACATCTCAGTCCTTAAGTGAGCACTAGCGTTCTTAAGTGAATCCACTTGACTTTTTTTTTTAACCAGGCCGTTTCCCTGGTTTATCCACAAACTCAAAAGTTTTTGGCTTCATGTAATTCATTATTTCCATTTCTCTTTCAGTTAGAATCTATCATTGCCATGAAAAAAACTTGACTTGTTGAGAAACATTTATCGCCTCTGGAAATTTCTTTCGTTCTTCAATTAAAATTCCTTTGCTCATTACCTTGCCCAGCTGCTCAAACATTTTCTGAAGCAAATCTGGTGTAATTCTCCTCTCTGCAGGTTGCTCTACCAGTCCTCTTCTCCCCTGTATTCTTACCACTTTGCCAGTGGTTGCCATTATGATATTATAATCCAAAACTTAAAGTGTCTCAAACAAGACAAAATCCATCCATCCAGTCTTTCTTATTTATTTTATTTATTTATTTTGTCAAGCATGTTTTAGATAACAGATATAATCAAAAACATGATTAAGAGTACATGAAATGGGTATGAATAACAGGGGACATTAGGACAGGAACGGTAGGCACATTGGTGCTCTTATGCACGCCCCTTACACACCTCTTAGGAATGGGGTGAGGTCAACAGTCTAAGGTTAAAGTTTTGGGGGCTTGGGGAAGAGATCAGAGAGTCGGGTAGGGCGTTCCAGGCATTAACCACTCTGTTGCTGAAGTCATATTTTCTGCAATCAAGTTTGGTGCGGTTTACCTTAAGTTTGTATCTATTGTGTGCTTGTGTGTTGTTGTGGTTGAAGCTGAAGTATTCATTGACAGGTAGGACATTGTAGCAGATAATTTTATGGACTACGCTTAGGTCAGACCAAATGCGGTGTAGTTCTAAGTTGTCTAAGCCCAAAATTTCAAGTCTGGTGGTATAAGGTATTCTGTTACAAGCAGAAGAGTGGAGGATTCTTCTTGTGAAATATCTCTGGACTCTCTCGATTGTATTAATNAGTTCTAAGTTGTCTAAGCCCAAAATGTCAAGTCTGGTGGTATAAGGTATTCTGTTGCAAGCAGAAGAGTGGAGGATTCTTCTTGTGAAATATCTCTGGACTCTCTCGATTGTATTAATGTCCAATATGCAGTGTGGGTTCCATCCATCCATCCATTTTTCCAACCAAGGCTTCCTAGAGGTCACCATTCCCAGGCCAATGAGTTCCTCTTCTACATAAATTTGACCAGCTAAAATCAGTACAGTTTTGCCATCTATTGGTGGTGTATCTTTGAAAATCAGCACCTATGTCACAATGTTCAGGTTACTTCATCATTTCCTGGTATTTCAGACTACAAGACCTATATTGATGCCTTATTACAACCTTATTATTGCAAGGTGTTGGCATGGACTCTACCTCCTGTCAAGACCTCGCTCTGCCCTCTACAGGATCAAAAAAAACATTGCTTTTGTTAGGATGATGTCAGGAGCAAATAATCAGGATTGTTTGTTGGGTTCAAAGTGCAGAAGACTTTATATTGTTGTGGCCTTTACACAAGAATCTGGTCCACTAACCATCAGTGCTAAATTAAGTGCCAGATAAGGGTCAATGGCTTGTGTCTCTTGTAGCAACACGATTCCAAACTGATGACATGTTTTACTCCTCCCTTCAGCTTTGCCTACTCTTCTCCTGCAGATAGGTCTAGCTGTTCTGATCCAGCCTTCGCAAGTAATGATAAGCTGTTTACTCATGAGTAAAACAACCCCCTTTTTATAACAGGGCAGTAACAGTCATGGGGATAAACAAAATATCAAATGTAATTAGTCCCAACAAATCTGGGTTTAGCCAAGGAATCCAAATTGCTTGGTGTGGACTAGAAATAAATGGTTGTCTATGACAACCAGCCCCTCCCAAACCTCTCCTATTTATTTCCCAGGGAGGGGCTGGCTAGCGTCTATGTCTGCCTTCCCCTGAGAGCCAGCTTATTGCTTTCCTTTGCTCTCCTCTCCTCTCCCTGCATACACATATCTGGGATGGGCCCTATGTGTTCCTCCCCTCACTCAGTTCAGGCCCGAAGACAGCTGCCTCTCCACCAGAAGGCCCAGGCACTCCCCCATCTTCCTCTGACTCTGCTGCTCTCTCTGCTGGCAGTCGATGGGCCACAACACTAGGAAGGAAAGCCTGGGTTAGGGCAGAGCAGGAGACCTAACATAACCAGGGACTTGGATCCTCCAAGGAGGAGCTAACAAGAAAGAACCACAAAAGAAACATGTGTGAATGCTGCAGTGAATCTTTAATAGATAGAAAGTTTGAGAACATTTGCCATGAAATTGTGGTCCAACCCCAAGGAGGAATGGAATCCCATCGGAGGCCAGGAAATCAGGACAAGGAGATGTTGGAGGCAGAAGAGAAAGATCAGAACCAGATTTGGCACTACAACTTTGACAAGCCCGAGGAGGAAGCAAAAGAGAATCCACGTGAGTTTTTCTTCATGTTTCAGAGAGGGCTATCACCAGGAGGTAAAAGAAAGCAAAGAATGAAAGAAGCATTGAAATAAATAAATAAAGCTTGAAGAACAGGGGAGGATTTTGGTTGTTGGATAAGCGCAGAGTTTTGGACATTTTGGAGGGATCGACGTATGGATGCTTGAGATTACCGGCACCCAGGTCTATGAGATCTTCATCGTAAACTCAGGTCGCAAGAGTCTGTTTGCCGGTGGTCCCCCTGGGAGCAGACACATCCTTACTACTTACAGGGACCACATGGGTTGCAAGGGAAGTATCGCAGCTTTGAGCTTCCACCAGAAGATCCAGAAGCACACGCGGTGTATCCTCCCACACGAACCGGCTCACTCGTGGAGGCGAGGATGGCTCCCGGAATGACAACAGCGACCGGAGGTGGCTGGATCACGAGTTCAGATGGAGGGGTCTGGTTGACACAGCTCACGCTGGCCCCGGGGGCTAAGGCCAGGCTGGCCGCTGACATCGAACCACCGGCTGAGCCAATCCCATAGGAACCCATTCCACATGAGGTCAGGGACCCCAAGCCACCCACTGGGTAGCAAACAGGAGAGCTGCAAGCAGGGATGCAGGTGGGTACAGCACAGGCTGGGGCACAGCAGGACATCTTGAGAAAGATGGAGGGATGTCTGAAAAGAAACACAACATCATTTCATTCAGGGTGGTTCGGGAGCAGGGGAGACCATTGTCAAACGTAACATGGAAAATATCAAGCATAACATGGAGAAAGGTTCCTTCTGTGGGGTTCCATCTAGTTCCATCGACCTCTTTTGAGCACATCATTCTCGTCCCTCTTGGTCATTGGCTACATGCTACTCCATCACATTAAACTTTTCGCTTATTTCCAGTCTCTAATGTCCCTTTATAGCTTGCACATTTTGGAAAACATGGAACCCTACACAACTGGTATATCCATGTCTCGTGTACTCCCAACTTGGCTATATGATAATTGAAAATCACGGAACACATTGATTACTGAAGATAGACCTCTGTTCAGAGAAGAAACAGCAATCTTCAGCATAGTAATATTAAAACCTTGCCATCCCTTGCCATCCTTTTGTCTTTCTGTGCTATCCTAAATGGACAATATACCTCCATAGAGTCATTCTTAATTTCTCCTTTCAATGTCTTTTGGTCAAATGTCCACTGAGATTATGAGAAGCACCTATACAACATCCTGATAGAATAAAGATTTCTACCGTACAGCTGAGTAAAGTCAGAAGGAGTCCAAGAAGAGAAGCAGAGAGAGAAAAGAGAGAGACAGAGAGTCAAGGATTTCTGAAGGGAGAAACCAACACAGCCAATCCCATCACTTACCAAGTTCTGCAAGAAAAAGAATGGAGAAGCAGAGATGAACTGATGGAAAACCTGAGGACCAAACATCCTTATATACCGTGCAAAAGTTGAAGAGGGCCCCCTGAGCCTCACAAGTGACCATAAAACAACAATAATTAACTAAAGTGCACGAGTCATTAATTTGCACCCCCAATTCAGATCTATATAATTTATTTCTGCATGGTGCCTATTAAGTCTGAATTAAAGGCGTACCACATCTTTTTATCATAGCTTCAATGACCTTTCAAATTCTTGGCTCATCCACCTCATTTCCCCTGGTGTAGAAATATAATCAAGAGTTTGAAACCTACAGATGCAGCACCTGCCCTCCAATTTGGATGGTGCTAATGTTAAATTTCATAGAGGGCAAACTTGGAGATAATAAAGGGATTCTTCTTGCTTATTTGACTGTGTTGCCTTTGTGCCATGCATCATCACATATTGCTATTGCTATCTGTATTCCATAAAACACAATTTTGCATGCTGGGTGAATTTAATGGCGGGGCCAGGAAGGTTCCAAGCATTCATCTATCCATCTTCTAATGAGGAAGAAGGTTCCCAGGATAGAATCTCAGAATACGTGTCTCCAGACCAATCTCTGGCAATGCCCACATAATCGGTTGTGTGTGCCCTCATCTGAACATCTCAACATCACATCCAGAGTTTCTTTCGACACACCAGAAGACAAAGTGCCATTGTCACTAGAAATGTCTGCAACAAATTTTTGCACTGATCAGCATGTGCGAACATAATCAGAATAGCAGCAGTAAGAATGTGACTGCATCCTGATGCTTTAGATTACCAGTAACTTTGCAGAAGATTGGGAAGCAACATTTGCAGTTCCAGAGATGACACCAGAAACTATTTTTGCAGCTTTCCCCCTGGAGCATCTCATCTCAATCATCTCAATCCCATTGACCTCCAGTCAACCTATCTCATCCTATGGAGCTGAACTAAAAGGTGAAGCTTACCCAAATGTTAGCATGTTAACTTAGTAAGATTTCTATCAAAAGCCAGCCCAAAACCGCTATCAACATCCCAAAGGTGGCCGGATACATTGTCTAAAGAGATTTGCAAGGTTAACAAAACTGAGTTGTGTATTTGGGTTTGACTTCTGTAAGTCACCCGGAGTTACTATGGGTGAGTTGGGCAGCCATAAAAAAACTTTGTTAATAAATAAGAGATTGGGACATCATAAAGATCAGAGAGCAAGCTATTCCCTAGCATGGAAGTCACCACCTCTAGATTCTGAATCCTTTCTACTGACTTTTGGGTGAGACTTTCAACATGTCTTCTGGGGATGAACCATGTTGTGGTACCCATCAATCCTGGCAAAAATGAGAGACTACTTCCACAAAAAAATGTTGTGGAAGTAAACTGTCATTACAGAGGGTTAGGAGCAGAGTCATTTAATCCCTTAAAGGTCACAGAAACTAGAAGAAAAGCTTTGGCAATCTACCATTAATCTAATACCCAGATTGGTCAAAAGCCTGGCAGGACATCCTCTTCTGATTTCTAATATTCTTCAGGGAGAGATAGAGAAATAATAACCACTCTCCCATTTCCAAATTGAGAGGTGGACACAAAGCAAAGAGGGTAAACAGCTTGCACTGTTTCTTTGAAGTAAGATAGAAGGTAATTGATGGATGCTTTTGACTGAAATCCCTTCTGCCTTCAGGGTTCCTGGGGTTTGTATAAAAGCTCCTGCTTCGAATCCACTCTCCATCTGCTTCTCTCATCTCCTCTGAACTTCTCTTCTCCAACTCTTTTGGTAAGTTGGAACCAACGTCGTACTAGATCCATAGGTCCAAGTGCTTCCTGCTCTTGACTTTGGCATTATGGTGGATGAAGGCCTTCCATAGCCTGGAAAACTATCCACTCTGACCACAGACCACTAAATCTTTTCATTGGAAAGTGGCTAGTTGATCAAAATGGGCAAATGAGTGTTACCCTCACCGAGGTATTTGGTAGTGTACTAAACAGGGAAGGTGTGATAAACTGTTGAGTTGATGGACAGAGCAGAGTTGTATGACAGGAGGAAGAGATGCTACCAGGGCTATAGTCAAATAACTGGGCATGAGTCCACATCTCAAGAAAATAACTTGAGGAAACATCTCAGACAAGTCCCTACTTCACACACATGTAATGGAATGGTGAGAGGAATGGATTCGGACTTCCAAGATACTGTAGTTACAATGAAAATAGAAGTCCTGATCTACACAACATTGGTTTCTTCATTTGGTCAAAGCTACATGACTGACAGTTTGACATTTCTTCTTGTTTCAGGCTACCTGCCCTCTTCATCTCCAGCAAGATGTTCCACTGCTGCATGCCATCCTGCCAGATGCAACCCATTGCCCCATTGTGTGTCCAACCTCTTCAGCAGCCCTCCATCAGCATCCCTTGCAGCCCACCTCTGCCTCCCATGCCATCTGTCTCCATCCCAGTCTCCCTTAGCCCACCACCTTCCTGTATCCCAGTTTGTCGTAGGCAACCATCTCCCAGCTCTAGCCCTACTATCTCCATCCCGTTGTCCTCTATGCAACCTCCTCCTTCTATCTCCCTGGCCCCCAGTCAATCACCTTCTGGGTCCAGCCCTACTATCTCCATCCCATTGAGTGCCCTCATTCCATCTCCTCCTAGCCAACCTTGTTGCATCTCACTTTGTCCACAGCCCTCCAGCTCTGGCCCTAGCATCTCCATCCCACTTGCACCTAGTCCATCTCCTAGTAGCCGACCTCCTTGCTTTCTCCCACTTTGCCCTGGCCAAGGTTCTCCTTGTATTTCCCTTGTCCCTAGTCAACCATCTTCTGGCTCTGGTCCTACCATCTCCATCCCATTGTCTGCTCTACAACTTCGTTCTTCTATCTCCCTTGCCCCTAGTCAACCATCTTCAAGGTCCAGCCCTACTATCTCCATCCCATTGAGCGCCCTCATTCCATCTCCTCCTAGCCGACCTTGTTGCATCCCATTTGGTCCAAGCCCATCTTCTTCTGGCCCTACCATCTCCATCCCAATGAACTTTTCTCCTAGGTCTAATCCTTCACCCATCTGTTGTTTTCCTATTCCTATGCCAAGCTCCCCTTGCTTCATTTGCTGAACCTCCAAAGGATGGTTGCTACCTGGTACAACTTTGGTCAAGAATTGAGAACGTTATGATGGATCCATGGACTACCTCCTGGAAACTGGATACTGAAGCTTCCAATCATTCACCATTCCAGTGGAAGAAGAAAAAGAAAATGTATTCTGTGCATTTTCTACTTCATCCATTTGGTATTCAGAGCCAGGATCCTTTCCTTAGTGACACCCTGTGGTTGTTCGGTAGTGGAAATTTTTTTCCTTGATTACTTTTTATAATTGCTCTGCTCAAACTCAAGATCTGTCCTTCAATGTAGCTAGTTGAGCTTCCTGTCTTCATGCTAGGGTAGATTTGAACAACATGCTCTTTCTTCTTTGTCTACTTTTTTTTCAATGCCAGTGTTATCTTTCAATAAAGTCTACCTTAGTGCATGATAACAATATGGTCCCTGGTGTTTTGGGGGGGTTACCTTTTGTATAATCTTGGACATTTTCAAGTTGTGTCTTCTGGAAAGTCAGGCAGTTCATGAGGATCCACCATAAGATTCCATTGTTGCATTGAGCGACAGGAATTGCATGGTACCCATTTGACATGGATTATAAAGCTGGCACATCCTTCCATCATAGCTTCAATGAACTCTGAGATCATTAGTTCTCCCACTTCATTGCCCCTGTCTTAGCAAATTTCAGTGTCAGGGCTCCAACAAATCCATCCTCATTCAAATCAAAAGTCTCTAGTCACATCTCAGAAAAAAGTAAATTGATTTATTAGAAGTTGCCATGTTGGTGTGTGGCTGGGTGCAATCAATACTAAATTACATCATACATTTCCCCCNAGTCATCCATCATGCTCTCCAATAACTTTCATATGCTCCAACAACTTTAGGCTGCCGAGGTGATTATTTAGGCATTTCAAGAATGCCTTGTTTTCCCCCCACTCCCTTTTTCTGGCAGCTAAANNNNCCAAAGGAGTATCTTTTTAGTTGACAGTCAGGAGTTGAGCCATGGGAAGGACAGAACCAGTTCTCTAATTTGGAAGATCAGATGGAAGAAGTTTCCATTTGAAACAGCTCAAAAGGTTTCACTGCAACGAATTATCATCACGTCATTTAAGTTGTCAGGTTGTCTTCTCTTGTAATAATTGAGACAAGGAGGAAATCCACCTGAGGACCTATCAACATCCCTTCTTCCAATAAATGAGCTAGGAGAAATATCTTTGATGTTGGTGATCCTTTAGAACTTCTCATTCCAACCTTGTGAATATTTATCTTGACTTGAGATAAAATCCTGCTTCCCCTTAATCACCCTAGACTTTTCCATGACTCTGGTCTCAGTGTACTTAGAACACAGAACATAGAGCCTAGAATAATAGAGTTGGAAGGGACCTTGGAGATCTTCTAGTCTGACCTCCTGCTCAAGAAGGAGACCCTATACTATTTCAGACAAATGATTGTCCAGTCTCTTATTGAAAGATGAAGTCAGGAAACCAAAGGCTCAGAATGAACAAAGACTTGCAACAAAAGTCAAAGATAATTTTTAAAAAGCTTCTTTTAATAACAAGAAAAACCTCAAGGAAACAGTAGGTTCACATAAGAGACAAGGTGGCAAGGAAGTAACAGGCAGTAGAGAGAAAACAGAGCTGCTTAACTCATTTTTTGCGTCTTCACGCAAAAAGAAACTATAGCCCAACCTACCGAAATCATAACTGTAAAAGATGGACTAGAAATAAAAATTAAAGTAAACAATGAAATGGTTAGAGAACACCTATATGATCTCAATGAATATAAATCGCTGAGATCTGATGGTTTATATCCCAGAGCTCTGAAGGAACTGGCAGGTGTTATCTCAGAATCATTGTACCATATCTTTCAAACATTTCCTTGGAACACTGAGGAATTACCCAAGGCTTGGAAAAGAGCTGATCTTCAAAAAGTGGGAGGGGGGAAACAGACCCAGGAAACTACAGACTATCAGTCTAACATCAATATGTGGGAAAATACTAGAAAAGATAATCAAAAAACAGATCTGTGAACATCTAGAAACAAAGTTATAAATAAAAGTCAGCATGGTTTTCTTAAAAAACAGATTGTGCCAAACCAATTTTATTTCATTCTTTGACAAAGTGACTAAATTGGTAGATGAGTGAAGTACTGCGGACATAATATACTGAGACTTCAGGAAGGCATTTGACAAAGTAGACCACAACCTACTTCTTGGTAAGCTAGAAAATGTGGGATAGAAGCATCACCACCAAATGAGTTTGTAACTCATTATTATTATTATTATTATTATTTATTCGACTTATATGCCCCCCTATCTCCCGAAGGACTCAGGGCGGCT
>AZIM01000954.1:139134-158351 GCA_000516915.1 Ophiophagus hannah
TACCCTGGTCCTAAGCTATGTAGGGCTTTATAGGTCAACACCAGCACCTTGAATCTAACCCAGAGGGCAACCGGTAACCAGTGCAGCTCACGCATTTATCCAAGTAATGTCGTTGTTATTTCCCTCTTTGTCTTCTTCTTCCTCCTCCTCTTCGTCACCTCCTCCTCCTACTACTTCTTATTCTTCTCCCAAACATTTTTAATGTTTTGCCAAAGCATTTTCAGATCACTCTTTAGCCGCTGCCCCCCCTTCCCCCAAAAAAAATTCCTGGTCAAGGAAGGACAGTCTTGCAGAAGGATATTTAGTTAGCTAGCTTTTGACCAACATGTGAACTTCAAAAATCACCCAGCATTCACTCTTAACAGAATTTGACCATCTCAGGAGATGAAGACTGAAAAAATGGTCCTGGATTGATGATATATGAGAAGGTCAAAGAGGAAATAGTTGAGCGAGAAGACCTCAATAATGGTGGCCATCACATTTGACTTCATCACTCAAACTCATCACTCTCTAAAGGAAAGTTGCACACCCTCATTAACTCGGACGTGTTTACAAAACAGGGTGTTTAATTGCTGAAGAAAAAGAGCTAAAAATCACACAAGTCCATTTGAGGAAGATCTCTTGATGACAAGAGGGGTGTTGAAGCTGCATGAGTCTTCAGTCACTCACGTTGACTTCCTGGGTAGGTTAGAAGTGGAAGGACCTCAATGGGTATAAAAAGACCAGACGCGGCTCCAGATCCAACAAGCGTTCCTCTCCTCCTGCCTGAACAAAGTTCACACTTCGTCTTTGGGTAAGTTGACTTCGGGATGGTTGTCTCTTGAGCAGTGGGCAAAGTGGTGGATCTCCCTTGGGTTTGGCACAGAAGGAAGGAGCTGAAGTCTCTTTTTGGCTCTGGTGGACCAGGATATGAAACCAAACATAGCTTTCCTTTGAATTTTGGAGGAAGGGAGGTTGTAAGGAGTGGGAAAAAGGAGAGGAAAAGCATGGAGATTGAGGGAAGACATGTCTTCTCCTGAAGATGGAGAGATCCTTCAACTGGAGGTTGTTAGTTTTATTCTCCTGGAGGATCCCAGGGCCGGTTTTGGTGATTGAGGAAGGGGATTTCATGGGCTTTTCTTTTCTTCCAGACCACCCCCAAAAAATCTACAATGCAGCAGAGCAAGCAGCCTCAGGGATTCCCCCCAATGGGCCAGACCACCAACCAATGCAAAGGATCAACTGGCGGCCAGACCCAAGGACCAGCTGTGCAACAGAGCCAGTGCCAGGATTCAGCACCATCCCAATGCCAGAGCTCGGGAGTGACCCATGTCCATTCATCCGGTGTGAGCCAGATGCAGGGATGCGGTGTGAGCCAGATGCAGGGATCAGGGGTGACCCAGATTCAATCCTCAGGGCTTGGCCAGAGCCAGCAATCTGATCTGGACCAGTGCCAGGGATCTGGCATCAGCCAGTGCCAGGGATCTGGTGGAAACCAGGGCAAGGGATCCCCCATGGATCAGTGTGGCTGCTCACCTGTGAGCCAGGGCAAGGGATCAAGTGGAGGCCAGTGCAAGGGATCCCCCGTGGATCAGTGTGGCTGCTCACCTGTGAGCCAGGGCAAGGGATCAAGTGGAGGCCAGTGCAAGGGATCTCCCGTGGACCAGTGCGGGAGCTCCGATGTCTGCCAGGGCAAGGGATCAAGTGGAGGTCAGGTTAAGGGATGTCCCGTGGACCAGTGCAAGGGCTCCAAGGGCAAGTACTGAGGATCCACTGAGGGTGCAGAGCACAAGGGGCACTGCCAACCTGACCACCAAGGATCCAGCCTGTGCTAAGGGTGCTTAGCCCATTCATCACTCCAGAGGAACCAAGCTACCATAAATGGACTTTGGAAGTCTCCAATCTTCTCTCCGCCTCTCTACTCTTCCAGTTCATCTGATTCTACGCCAAGCTTTCCAGCCGGCCTCGCGTCACATTCTCCAACCTGCTCCAAGAGTCCGGATTTGTCCTCTACCTTCTCTGTCACTCTGTGCAACCTGTTTGCTTCTCTACATGGTCTCAACAAGGCCACTTGTCAATAAATCTTTCTCCAAGCACCCTGGAGTCTCTCGTGTTGACTTCATTGGTTGGAGGCAGGGAGGGTTGGGGAGAGCTGATGTACAACAAGCATCATCAGCTGCCACTTTACACTTGCTTGTGCCTCACTACCATGCGGTGACAGTCTACTATGAGGACTGGAGACAGTGGATGCTTGGGGAAAAGCAAAAGTAACGGCTGTATCTCCTCGAGAAGCTGCCTCAAGGTCACCCAGCTGGGAGAAGAAAGCAGCTGCATACCAACCTAAGCTTCAAACAGTGGTGGTATGCTACCGGTTCAACACGGTTTGGGCGAACCGGTAGTAAAAAAAATCCTCCGACAATCAGCTGAGAGGATAAAAGACCAAAAAGCGCATGGGAGGGTGGGAGGGTCAGTCCTAGCTTTTTGTTCCTTCATCCTCTCATCCCATGGCTTGTTAGGGGTGTGCATTTTAGGGGCACACATGCACGATCACCCACCAAACCAGTAGCGACTAAGGTAGGATCCCACTACTGGCTTCAAATGTCCCTTCTGAAAACATATTGTTTGAACCTGATCAGTCGTGGGGGGCTGGGGGTCTCAGGGCCAGGTGGCAGTTAAGGGAGGCAAAAGTTTAATTTAGGGATTTGGGGCACACGATTCTCAGGTCTGGCTTTGCGATGCTGCCTCCCATTTGACTTCTGATCAAACGGGTGGCTTTCTCAGCACGTGGAACCGAGGTTTAAAGCAGCAGCAGGTTTGACAAACCTGGTTTTCCTGATTTGACAGAGCTTGTTGTGACCCGTCCAGTGGAGTGAAGGAAGGAAAGAAGCTTGGGTGGGTATGGGAAATGAAAACGCTGCGCCCACAAAAAAAGAAAGGAACCTTCCTGAACTCGTAATTACGAATAGCTTAAATTTACAACCTCATGTTGTGCTTCGAGAACGTTCTTCCTCTCCACTGGGTTGAACTCCTGGCTCTAAGGTACACTGCCCCGGTAGGTAGAGGTTCCATTTATTGATTTATTTTTGCACAGGGAGTCCTCAACTTGCAACAGTTCGAAGTTACAACGGCCCTGAAAAAAAAGTGGCCTATGATCATGTTCCACACTTAACGACTGTTTGCAGAATCCACGTCATCATGTGGTTTATATCCATACTCTCAACAACTGATTCACATTTATGACGGTTGCAGCATCCTCAGGGTCATGCAATCCCCTTTTTTTGACCTTCTGACAATAAGGAAGCCAGATTCACTTAACAACCATATGAC
Source organism: Ophiophagus hannah (assembly GCA_000516915.1). Taxonomy (NCBI): domain Eukaryota; kingdom Metazoa; phylum Chordata; class Lepidosauria; order Squamata; family Elapidae; genus Ophiophagus; species Ophiophagus hannah. The sequence continues at coordinate 142,441 of AZIM01000954.1, forward strand.
TAATTTAACAACCGCAGCGATTCCGTGAACAAAGGTGACCAGGAACGTCGTAAAATGGGGCAAAATTCAGTTTCTCACTTAGCAGCATCCATTTTGGGCTCAGTTGTTGTACCTGGGATTAAAACACCTCAGGTTCATCTTTCTTTCTTTATATATATATATATATATCAATTTTATTAATTTTCTCTTCTTTACATTTATTAATGCTTAATAAACTAAAATAATAAAATAATAGAGGTTCATCTTTCTTCAGTCACCGGGGTTGCTTCCCCAATCAAGATAACTTTCAAGTCTGCTCACAGTAAAATAATTTGGGGTATGGACTGGAAGACCTTCAAGGTGCCCTTCGACCTTAAGAAATTCTAGGAGTTCTTGAAAATAGCACAATAAAGAAAGAGATTTCAATGAATGGAAACATGGGTTTTTTTTCTTCCCTCTGATATTCCAGACAGCTGCAAACTTTTAACCCTCTGCTAAAAAAAATGCTAAAACATGTTTGGACAAATCTCATCATAAAGGTGGATCCTGGCAACCTGGTTTGTTGTTGTTTTTCCACCATCATCAGAAAAAAAAAGAAAGAAAATCTGTCAACGTGATTTTGGCAAACGCCCCGTCTCCTTCAGGTGACTTGCTGCTCTCTCTCCCTGGGAATAATATATGTATTTTTAAAATAATAATAATAATGGGTATCAGAGTCTTTAAAACCTGGCAGAATTAAGGTGGAAGATCTTTACTCTGTTCTCAAGCCTGAAAAAGATCTTTTTAAACAGTTGCATTTCTTCCCACAATGAAGTCCTGGCTTTAGCAGGTGGTAGCCGGGCCCGTTTGTGGATTCCGAAGCTAAGCAGGGTCGGTCCCTGGTCGAGTTTGAATGGGCAACTTTCTGGAATCCCACCACTGTAGGCTAAACTTTAATTTTTTTCATAAACGTCCACAAAGTCACAGGAGTTCACTGGAATTTGCACGAAATTCACATAAACGGGTAGATCGCGACTGTTCGAAGTTACCACCGAAAAAGTGGCTTGTACTTAATTTTTTTTATTTTTTATTTTATTTGGACTTGTATGCCGCCCCTTCTCCTGAAGGACTTGGGGTGGCTCACATACTAAAGACATGAACAATAAATAATTAAAAAGATTATTAAACTGGAAAAACAAGCCCAAACTTATGACTGCTTCAGGATCCCCTGGTCGTGTGATCAACACTCAGCCGCTTGGCAACCTGCCCTTATTTATGATGGCTGTCTGGGTCACGTGGATTGCCATTAGGGGCCTTCCCAGCTGGCTTCCAAGAAGCGAAGTCAATGAGGGGAAGCCGGGTTCATTTAACGATGGTGTGATTCACTTAAAGGCTGCGGTGATTTGCTTCGCATCCGTGGCAAAAAGGGTGTAAATTGGGCATGCCTCCCTTAATTATACTTATTTTGATGTATTTTATGAGGTCTCTGGGGATTAAAAAGTGCTATGAAAAAAAGCAAATAGTAAATTGTGCCCGAGAAGGAATTTGCTAACAGATTTTGTTGGATTTATTGATTTGATTTGATTTGATTTATTTAATTTGTCAATCGGTTACAAGATAAGTAAGTATAAACATGAGTAAGAATACAGGAAATAGGCACAAATAAATGGGGACAATAGGACAGGGATGGTAGGCATGATGCTGCACTTATGCACGCCCCTTACAGACCTCTTACGAATGGGTATTCTCTCCTTTCCTTCCTTCCTTCTTTCCTCCTGCTCCCTCCCTTTTTTTCCTCTCCTCCCTCCATTCTTTTCTCTCCTTCCTCCCCCCTTCCTTCCTTCCTTCCTTCCTTCCTTCCTTATTTTATTTTTTATTTTATTTCGCCTACAAGATAATAGGTATAAGTATAAATATGAGTAAGAATGAAGAAAATAGGTACGAATAAATGGGGACAATAGGACAGGGATGGGAGGCATGATGGTACACTTATGCACACCCCCTACAGACCTCTTTAGGAATGGGGGTGAGGTCAATAGTGGTTAGTTCGAGGTTAAAGTTTTGTGGGGTTAGAGGATGTAACAACAGAGTCAGGGAGTGCATTCCAGGCATTGACCACTCTGTTGTTGAAGTCGTACTTCCTGCAATCAAGTTTGGAGTGGTTTACTTCGAGTTTGTGCCTGTTGTGTGCTCTTGTTATTGTTGTGGTTGAAGCTGAAGTAGTCATTGACTGGTAGGACATTGTAGCAGACAATTTTGTGTACTACACTTAAGTCCAACTGTAGGTGGTATAGTTCAATAGTATAATAATGAACGTATAGTATAATAATAGGCATAGTTCGATCCTATCTCCGCATCAGATTCATTTTCCCAACTCAATCGACCCATCAATTCCGGTCAACGGTGTGAATTTCATATCCAGAGTCAATTTTCTTCTTCTAAACCAGTTGAGAAATCCGGATTAAAGTAACACCTTTTTGATTTCAACATCCGAATCAAACCAAATGATGGGTCTGAATTATCAAATCAAATAGGAGTGGATTGGATTGGGAGGGGCATCATCTTTTGTTTTGTTCTTCAATTTCAGGGTGCAGACCTGACCCTAAAGGAGCCCAAATTGTCAAGGACAACTCATTGAGTTGCTGATTAAGATCCTAGAAGGATAATTAGAAATCAATTAACATAAGGAATGCGGGGACTCAAGTGTTAGGGACGCTGAGCAGGAAGTTAGCAAGCCCGCGTTTGAGTACCCGAGAGGGTTGAGCTCCCGGCCTTCGCTCCAGCTCCTGCCAGGGATGTGAAAGGGGTGCTTCTGACACATGTGCAAAAAAAAAAACTAACCTTGAACCAGGGAAGAGTCTGGCTTTGCATTTTAATGAGATGAACTGAAATGTATTTGTTATTCCTATTCTTTTGCACGGCGCCATATTTTATAAGGTAGGAATACATCACAAAAATAACACAACTCTTCAGAGATTGCATAATGCCACAAGATAAAGTCTTTTATTTCTTACAAACCCAAGCTTTGGGCATTTTGCTCTTTGAAGTCTCTTTTTCTTACATCGCTTTTGGTTTCTTCGCCAAAGGCGTCCTTGCCTACCGCGACAGAAAATCCCAGAAACTTACACAATTTAAGGAAAGGAGACAGCCATTGAAATGAGAGAAGCTCGAACACCTGGAAGCGTCAAAGAATAGAGGGATGCTCAAACATCTGGCAACTTGGAAGAATTGAGGGACGCTCAAACATCTGGAAATTTGGAAGAATTGAGAGATACCTGAACATCTGGAAACTTGGAAGAATTGAGAGATATCTGAACATCTGGAAACTTGGAAGAATTGAGAGATGCTCAAACATCTGGAAACTTGGAAGAATTGAGAGATGCTCAAACATCTGGAAACTTGGAAGAATTGAGGGATACTCAAACACCTGGAAACTTTGAAGCAACATTCCCCAAAACCGAGTGCACGAAGAGGTCAGAAAAGGCGAGGGAGGAGGTCAATACTGAGCTATTATGGGATGCTTTTTCGTCATGGGGATTTTTTTCAACAGCCTTTATTTACAGCATGGGTCAGGGCACTTGCAATCACATGGACAAACTCCCTGCGGTTTGACACAGATGTCAACAGCTGGTCCTGCGCACTTCGGAGCACACGGGGGAGGGCAAACAGGGACACAGGCCTCCCCGACAACTTTAACGCCTGGGGTTGCACAGATGGGCACATCGCAAGGGCAGGCCGGCACGCACACTTTGCATTGTGTAGCGCATCCCTTTCCGCAGACAGGTGGTGGGAGGCAAGGCTGCTTGCACTGCTGGTATGGATAAGACATTATCCTTTTCTTTTAAAAGAAAGACCAATCTGTGAAAATAAGTAGAAGAAACATCATTCCTGGTTGGCACATCCTCAGAGGATCTCAGACACGCGTGAAGGTAGCTTAAAAGGACATCAAGTTGATGAGAAATATTATCTAAAGATCTGAAGCCAGCCAGAAGTTTTCATCTCCAGAACTTCAGCTCTGCTTTGATAAGAACAAATCTGCTTGTTACTCCAGGATTCATTTCAACTCTTCTCAAAACATAAACCTTAGATTTCTTTCTGCCCTTAAGGGACCTGTTCTCCTGGAAATATTGATCTGAGACATTGTGTCTTGTCTTTTTCCCTTTCATCTTCTAATCTGGTAGGATTTCCATTTAAATCCACTTCAGAACCAGCAAGAATAACCTCAAGAAACATCATTCAATAAGGAATACATTTACCTACTGGTGAATTTCCTTGGTAGCAAGTGATTACAGGTCACCATTAGCAACCTTCTCAGATGTAACTGTCCATCCTAAAGATGGATTAAAAAAGATGCAGGACCATCCCAACTGTTTCCTAGAACCCATAATTTCATCCAGTGATGACCAAAATCAACACATTTTGGACTTACCTAAATCAGTGCCAATCCCCAAGTTGAGAAGAAATACCATCCACAACCAAGAACCTCTTTTTATACCAGTTGGTTGAAAATGAGTGCCGGAAAGGAAGCATCTTAAGTGTGAAGAACTTGCGGTGGTGGTTTGTTTTTTTTGTTTTTTTCCCTAGATGACTTCAGGATGTTACTCCTACATAATGTTTAAATTGCTAGTTGGAAACAATTATTCCAATACTTTTTTTTTGTAATTGAATGGAGATCTCTCTGTCTTGAGGGCTCTTGATCACCTGAGCTTACTTTGAAGTCTATCCCTGGAACGTTACAAGACCTGATCTTCGCTCTCCCTATCAGCCGCTGAAAAGTGTGATTCTCAAAGGAATCTGATCCAAGTCAATTAGCTGATTTGCAAATTGCCCAAGGAAAGGGGGAAAAAATGCATTTTGAAGACAACTGAAAGACATTTCCGGACCATTCAAGATGAGAATATTTGAAGGGCTGCCCCAAAGAAGAGGAACTCAACTTATTTTCCAAAGCACCTGAAGGCAAGACAAGAAGCAACGGATGGAAACGAATCAAGGAGAGAAGCAACCTAGAACTAAGGAGTAATTTATTGACAATGAGAATAATTAATCCGTGGAGCGGATTGCCTCCAGAGGTTGTGGGTTGCCAATGTTTCTTCCAATTCTTATTATTTGGTTATTGTGTTAAAGAAATGTCCTGGAGAAGAGACAAATTAAGAGCACAAGAGAGGAGAAGAATGTCAGGGCTGTACAGTCAAAAATTGAGGTGGTTGTTGTACCAATGGATGGATCAATTCCTTTTCCAGAAGTATCCACAGATGGGTGTCTAATAAAGGAGAATATTTGTAGCTCAGGGTTGACATGAATATTTATAGCTCCAGGTTGACATTCTTGGTGCTCTCTGAGTTTGGTATGTATTAGTAAGTAACTTCATCAGTGCTCGTTCTAATTATTACCTAGTTTGGGTAATGAAATGTCTGCAAGAAAACAAGCAAGAAGAGCACCGAGGACCCTTCAGATTGGTGTCTATTCCTTCAAATGGAAAGACTTTCAGATTCCCCCAAGTTTGGTATATATTCATCCCAAAGAGATTGAGAATTATAACATTCAAACACTTCTGAAAGTTTCAGAAGAATGCATCAAGCTTTAAATGTGTCCATTGCATTGAGATCACATCCAATAAAAGGGGATTTATTCCCAAGGACTGCTACTTTGGAAATACAATATGCAAATGGAAATCAGGAGGGATGATGAGGAAGTGCAATCTTATAAACAAGACATCTTAGATAGATTAACAGAGTTGGAAGGGACCTTGTGGGTCATCTAGCCCAACCCCTCCTGCCCCCGCCCAAGCATGTTAGCTCCCCAACCTTTGGGAGAGAATGCATCCCAGCAAGACAGCAGGCTTAGAATGGAACTGAATCAAAATCAAATTACAAGTGAATCCTGAAGCTCTGGGTGCATTAAATTGCTTCTTCTTTGGGTCCTGTTGCAATGAGATTCGAATCATGTTTCAGAAAGGATCACAGCTCCTCCACTAAACTGAATTAAACTAAACACTAAGTTAAAGAAAATTAAAGTAAATGGAAGGAAACATTAAATTAAACTAAATTAAACTAAATTACTTTGAGCTAAACTGAAATAATCTAAAATAAATTAAACTAAACTGGATTAAACTAAACTGCATTGAGCTAAAGTAGATTAAACTAAACTAAACTAAATTAAACTGGATGAAACTAAACTGCATTGAGCTAAACTAGATTAAATTAAACTAAGCATTTGGTGAAACTGGGAGATCCCTGTTTCCCGTTGTTTGACATCTGAGGGGAAAATCTTGACATGTCAGCAAGATTATTATGCGCACCGCAGGGGAGAAATACTGAAGTACCCAGAACAGAGGATTTAAATTAAAATTTGTAACTGCTGCAAAGGTGTTCTTTGTCACTTCTTTAATTACCTTTGTCTTTGTTAGTTGTTTTTCCTTACTTTTTCTGGTATCTTTTTTCCTTCCTCTTACTTTTCTCTTTCCATACTTTTGCTCTGGCTAATATATTTTTCAGTAAGCATTGTTTTTTGTTTGTTTTTTTTTTAAAAAAAGGGAAAGAGAGCGAGAAGGAGGAAGGGAGGGGAAAAAAAAATACAACGCTGCCTTTTTAAGTGTCACAAATTGCTCAATTATGTGGGATTTTCTCATGTTCCTAATGAACCCCCAAAACGTGTCTTCTGCCTGACCCAAAGAGGTTGAGGGTTGGGCGAGGCTCGGTTGACAGGAACAGGATTAAACAGAAGTCAAACCTCTAAACTGTTCATTAAGAAGAGAACATTTGATGGCTTAGCAGAACTAAAAAAAAATAAGGGCAGGCAAGAATTAGACAATAAAGTGATTTTAAGAAGCTTGTTTGAGGCTTACAGGAAATCAGGATTTAAGAACACGGTGTTATCTCCAACCCTTTTGTTCTGGAATGATTCGGCACTGTTTGAAAAAGAGACGTGTGATCTTTATCTGAATTTGCTTCTCTTGGTTGATCCTTATTTTTATTTTTATGTTTTTCCTTCTTAAATTCACACACCCCACTCTGGCATCTTTCGTGGCTGATACAGGGTAGGTGGGCTTCCAAAACTCATGAAGTGGAACAGATTAACAGATTAACAGAGTTGGAAGGGAACTTGTAGGTCTCTGACCATGTGATGGATTGTCCCGGGTGAGGTTTGATGGCCTGTCCTGGTTTTGTTCTTAACAAATCAGTTAACGGTAGGGCAAGAGCAGCAAACGAGGGGTTAAACTGCCTGTAGAAATTAGCGAACCCTAAAAAGCTTTGTAGTTGTTTCCGCGTGGTAGGAGCTTGCCAGTTTCATACAGATTGTACCTTGATGGGGTCCATTTCAATTCCTTCGCTCGACATATGGTATCCAAGATAATCCAATTTCGTACGATGGAATTCGCACTTTGATAATTTGACGTACAGCTGTGCTGCCAGGAGTTTCTGAAGCACCTGTCTTGCCAGCTGTACGTGATGTTCAAATGGCTCCATATATATCAAGATATCATCCAGATATACTAATATCCCCCTGTACAAATGTTCAGACAAATGGTCATCTCAACGTGTTGGGGTTCCCCTCAAAACAGGGTGTCAAAGGGTCACTCAGGGATGCTCATTCACAGCAGAATCCACTCTGCATCTGGGTTGTGGTTGTAGGATGTAATCCTCTTTAATCCACCCCCTTGGAAAGAGATATTTTTGCAAACTCAACATTTATTTGGGCTGTATGCTAAGTGTGGGTGGTTGACACAGGTGTGTTCAGTTGACTTGAAATGTAAAGAATTAGCTTCTTGATGCCTTGTATTCATCTTGATATGGTTTGGACCGGGCCCCACAGGAAGGAATTCACTTTCACCCCCTTTTGATAAGGCAGATTTGAGAAATTACATCTCATCTCGGATTCTGTCCCATAATGACCTCCAGATCGTTCTTCTCAACCTCTGGGGTCAAAATGGACAGATACTGCTGAGGTGGTCCATAGCACCATTGGTGGTCACAAGAATTTGGCTCATGGGACCCTCAAACTTCTGGAGGCAAGTCGTTCCACTGATNNNNTGTTCTCACTGTCAGGAAATTTCTCCATATTTCTAAGTTGGATCTCTCCTTGGTTAATTTCCATCCATTGCTTCTTGTCCTGCCTTGAGGTGCTNTGTTCTCACTGTCAGGAAATTTCTCCATATTTCTAAGTTGGATCTCTCCTTGGTTAATTTCCATCCATTGCTTCTTNNNCTGCCTTCAGGTGCTTTGGAGAATAGGTTTGTGCTCTGCCAAAGGGTGGGGGCCAGCAGGTGGGCAGGCCACATGGGCGGTGCAGCCTTGTGTTCCCGCTCAGCCTGGATTAATTGCTTTGGGGAGGACATTTCTCTGCGGACCACCAAAATTTTCTCGTGGACCACCAGTGGTCACTGTTCTAGTCTAACCTCCTGCTCAAGCACAAACCCTGTACCATTCCAGACAAAACATTGTCGAATCTCTTCTTAAAAACCTCCATTGTTGCATTTCCAGCTTTCCTTACTGTTAGTAAAACAGGGGTGGATGGCAGCTCACCCAGGAATAATTCAAGCTTATTAGATACTATCTTGTCATAAATGTTCCCTTGTCATTTAATTACAAATGCACAGCAATATTTCCTAGCTGTTATCAAATAACACAACAGTTTTACAGGTTTGGTGAACCTCTTAATCAAATCAAATGAAAATTTTATTACGAGTCCCGAGGTCAGAAAACGCTGCCATACAAATGCAAAAACCTTTAACTAATCAATCTGAAAAGTAGATATAAAGTAGATATAACATACAATAAAACGACATAAAATAAACACCTCTTTATAATGACAACCCTATTCAGGGAAATGCTCGGAGGGAGAAGGATTGCTATCAAAAATACAGAACTGACAAAAATCTATGCGATGGATTATTTTGTCCAATTGATGTAAAGGAGAAAAAGAATAGAAGGAGGGGGGAAATTACACTGAACTAGAATGAGTTCGAAGAAAGTTTGAATGCGAGAAACAAATATTTATTTTGCCTTCAGGATTCTAGTAGTCTTAGAAAGGATCTGATCTCTTCATTTCTTTCCTTCAAACCATTGTTTGTAATCGGACCAAATCTATTATTGTGATCTTCCGTGTGGTGACTCGGAGTTTTCCAAAACTAGCTGAGACAGGAAGCGCCCCATAATTGCATGTCTCAGAACACCTGAATGTGAAGCCACAAAGGTATTCAATAATAAATATTAAATGGAGAAATGTAAGATTCCAGTCCTCTTTGTCAGAGTGTTCCTGAGAATTTAGTTGGGTCATCAATGACACTTAATAAATATGTTACCCTACAACCACAGCACCCATCCCATGTGCCACTTAGCCACTTAAACAATCAAGAGGCAAAAAAAATGTGTATGGATTTCCATCTTAATGGAACTTGCTCATAGCAATCAGCTTCAAGGCGTTGGACTTAACGTGATCTTGCAAGTTCTTTTCCTCCTAAATAAATAAACTAAATATTTTAGGTCAGATTCTTATGACTCTAATGATGAAACGGGCATTTCTTCCCAATTGAATAAAGTCTTTTTTCTTTCTTTTTTCCTCCTAAGAAAATGGTCTGGTTTGAAGAAGGTGTAGGACACATTTAGTGCAAAATTGTAGAACGTTGGGAAAATGTGGGCCTTTCCGAAATGAAGAGAGACCAAACTTTGGGAAAAGTTGAGAACTATCTCGGGTCTTCTTCTTGGAATCCAAAAATTTCAAAATTGGGGAAGGGGTGTCACTATCTCACCATGTGGGCAGAAGTCCAGATTCCTTTGTGGCATCTTCTGAACCATGTTTTTTTTTTCCTTCTGATACTGAATAAGCATAGTAACAAATTAATAGATCAGGAGATAATTGTTGTTTTTCTCTTTTTTTCCTGCCTCCTCCAGAGTCAGAAGAACGGGTTCCTTTTAATTTGCCTGTTGCCAGCAGCATTTAAACAACATTTTTTAATGATAACTTGAGGAGTACTGTTCCAGGAAAATCTGTGGGATTGGACTTTTTTTCCGCGTTGTGTGGTATCACCACGAGGCTGGAAGAAGAGTATATAAGCGAACGCCTTATGGTTGAGTTTCAAAGCACCAGACTTGTCTCTCCTTCATTTTTGAGAAGATTAGAAGGTAAGTCCACTTTTTACATCTGGGCATCAGTCTAGTTCTCCATATGTGTTCATATTTTGTGGACATGGAGATGTTCTAAAGCAGGGATTTTGCAGCTGTGCTCGATGGACAGCGATGGTTGGGTGAGAAGTTGAAGATCTTCTGAAGAGATCTTCAGAGAGGATGATCATCTTGAGAGAGATCATGAACCCAGAAAATTTAACTCCATTACTAAAGACTTGGCTCTTGACCAGGGCTTTGAGCAGCCCTGTTCTAGGAGATTTAGGACATTAGTTTGGGGGTGACAATCATGGATCATTAACTGGAAAGAAGCTTTGTATGTTGGTTTGGTTGTCAACCAAACATCTTCCCATGTTTTGGTGTTTGTGAGCATATATCCAAGAATCAATTGAAGGTAAGTCTTTTTCTTAACATCTAAGTTTGTAATAGTTCAGATTTTCAAGTTCTGGGAAGGAAGTGTGAAAAGAGCTTTTAAAAAGTTTTTGAGAGGCCAAATTTGGGCCTGATCTTCTCCTTCTAGAAGCAACATCATCTTCTGATGTTTCTTGTCTATTTCCTTCTCCAAGGCCCAGTAGACATGTGAGCATGGGAAAAACCAACATCTTGTAGTAAATCTGTAGGTGTCATTTGTTTCATTTGTCCACCTTTGACGAAAAGTAGCAATTCATTGTTTTGTCTAGTGTTTGGTATTTTACACTGAACTATAGTTAGAAGGCTCTTCCAACTCAGTGGATAAGGCTGTGGGCTTGACTGCCAAAATGGTCATTGTGGATTCTCTGTATCTCACCAAGTCCAAATTGGTACATGGAAAAATAAAGAACTGGACAAAAAGAGTGCAGAAATATTGAGTTCCCCAACCTTCTTCGTGTAGACCAAATGTTAGGGAAAGCACTGGAGTATGCTGGCATTTGGCCTGATGGAAAGGTCTTCAAAACTTGAAGGCATCTCAACTTTTCAAGCCAAGTTGGGTGTTTTTCTTCTCACTTGTTATCAGGAACTGGTGAATCTGCCCAAACCTGAAAGCAACTTGTGATTCAGTTGGAACAATCCATTGGGATTGACTTGAATGAGCCACTGGATTCAAGGAATCAATCCACTTGGTCCCAATTTGCCATTGAGTTCCATGGCTCTATTTCCTTCAAGCAGATCATCCCAAGAGCTGATCTCTATCCAATTCCAATTGGCGAGTATGTTGACCAAGAATGAAATTGCTCCCCACGATCTGGTCGGTTCCGGTTTTGCCATTCCTTTCCCCCAAAGGTTGATTCTTCATGATCTCTGCAAAACAAAGGGTGGGTCCTTTCCAGCTTCATCTGTCTCCATTTCTTTTCCCTCTTAGGATCTGCAAGATGAACTACGAATACCTGTTCCCAGAGTTCCTTGAAGAGGCTGAGCCCTACTTCTTTGAAGCCAATGAAGATATCGTGATGCCTACAAAAGGGGGGACCTATTGCCCCAGGCCATGTCCTCCTTATAAATGTGTCACCCCCAGACCTCGCTACTGCCGCCCCAAATATCCCTGTCCCTGTCCACCTCCCTGTCCACCTCCCTGTCCACCTCCCTGTCTACCTCCCTGTCCACCTATTAGACCTCAATGTCCATCTCCCTGCTATCCTTTGTATCCTCTTCCCCAATGGCCCAAACCATGTTACCCCTCCTACCCATGCCGCTATCCACCTCAATGGATCTGCCCCAAGCCCTTGCCCTGTGTCCCCCAGAGACCCTACTACCCTTCCTGCCAGCTGCCATGTCCTCCCTACTGGGGGCGCCCATGCTATCCCAAATGCCTGCCACAATACCCATGTGACCTCCTTGAGATCTACTAGAGAAGAAGTCATTGGTCATGTCTCTCCCCTTCTACCGTAGCCTCAGATTCAGTCTGCCAAACCCTTTTCTCGGTTGAATGTCTTGACCTCAGTTCCTGGGTACCTTCTGGATTTTCCACCCCAAGTTCTATTTTTGCTTGCATTTTTGTTTTTTTGTTTTTTGTTTTCCCTTCCGAGGCCAACCATGACGTCCCCAGGCCACCATCAGGGCCTCCAAGAGTCCCCGTGAGATGCAGCTGCATTAGGTTTCTGCCGATGGAAGAACTGGGTATGTTCAGGCATGGTTTGAGAAAGGAGGCAAAGGAGAAGGAATTGAAGGAAGAAGAGGAAGAGAAGAAAGGAGGCGAGAACGTGATTTGGAATCATCCCATCCAAGGGAAAACTCAAAGAACTGAAAGGACTCCAAGGAGGACATAGGACTGAGAAACCAAGGACTATAGCAATTGCTTGTTTGAAGCATCCATGCCCAATGAGTGAGAAGAGACTATTTTGGGGGGGAAATCCACATTTATTTTAAAACCATTTTTTAACTCATTGTACCTATTCTGGGAGGGAGTTTGATTTCTCGTCTCTTCTGAATGCTGGGGGTCGGCTGAATTTGTGAATCTCATGGCCTCTTTTTGCCTGCATGTTACCCCTGCTAAACCTATCTGAATAACCCACTATCTGCTCTTCAAAGGTGTCCTTTGTCATCAATAAAATCTGCTTTTCTCTGCATAAACCTTCTTGTGGTATTTGATGCCTTTGTCCAATGGCTTCAGTTCATTATGTTCCTCAACCCATTTCTCGAGGGATCAAAAGACCCAACAAAGACTTGGATCAGTTCTATTTCATTCCAGGGGTGTTTAGATGACATTACTTTACAACTGGAGCATAAATCATTGAGTTCCTCAAATCTTCTGTTGCTAGGAAGACATTCTGCCCTCCAAGACAGCTCTCTCTCCACTTTATGAAAAATTCCTCATATGTTTGTCTGCTTTCCATGTTAACTTGGAGGACTTCAGAAATGTTGGGTTAGTTTTCACTGATTTAAAATTGAGTTGAGTTTGGAGTCTCTGGATGCTTCCATTGGATGCTAGCCAGTTACATTCAAACCAGACCAAAAAACTGTATCGTGGTCATTAACCAACAGAAACCCAGTTTAATTAATGAGTATGTAAGGGGAAGTTTAGTCTTGGTGGCTTCATAGATGCTTTTGGGAAGTTTCTTTGACAGTACTCCATTTTGTGGTCTAATCTAGAACCTGGAGTTTTCAATAACAAATTAACCAGATCTGACCCTGTTTAGATTCTCAGATCAGTTCTTCACCCAGCTAATGCTGGATTTTGGATTATCTTTTCAGTTCCTACTGAATTACTCTTGACCTTCGAAGGTTCTTCTTGACCAGGGTGACACCAGTAAACCCAAGTGAGATGTGTGCACCTTATTGATATCTCCTGCTCTATAATTGACCCACCATGCCCTGCAAAGAACTTTTCAGAAAAATCACAGATGGGCCAAGGATGGATATTGCAAAAGTTTATTGCAGTCAAATAAATTAAGAAGTATCCACTGATACTTCAGCCTAGACAATTAAGGACTAACAAAAAGAAACAGCTTGAGGAGGGGGCAATGGCAGATCTTTTATGTTCTGGAAGCCCCCTCCCCAGATCCTTCTGGCTAAGATTGCAGATGAGATGAGACAGATGGAAGCCAAGAGATGAGATGGAAGTGTGGCAGATGCAGGCACTAGGGACATCCTTGTTCCTCCAACCACCGATGATCCATGTAGATGTTTCCATAATGTGAAAGCTTCTTATTGCTGGTACGATTTGGGGTTTTGAGGACAAGGATGGCAAGAAAGACACCCAGGCTTCTGGGGAGGAGTACAAGGCTGGGGAGACAGACAGCAAGGACTACGCGTTTCTGGAGGATTCACAACACAACAGTTTTTGGGAAGACATTGTTTCTGAGGTTCTTGGGGTGTTGAGAAGGTGCCACATGGCTTTTTCTGCTGTTGGTCCTTAGAAGACATCTTTCTAGGGTTTAACAGAGAGGAACATGTTTTTAGTGGCTGATTTTTAAAGGTCTCTGTAACTCACCTCATGCCAAGCTTGAAGGTCAACCAGGAGAACTTCAAGTACAAATACGAGAAGGTTGAGAGGTCAAAGATGGAGATACTTGAGGAATGATAACTCATAGCAGATCAAATTCACTCTCTGAACTGGGGGTGTACAACCAGTAGCACTAAGGCTTCCCCTGCCCTCAGCTTCATTTCTTCTGGTCTTCAACCAAATTTGACCCTCCCATCAACCCAGCACAAGGAACTGACTCTAGTCTGTTGGTTGAGGAAGACAGGAAATGAGGAGGCTTAACCTTATTATTGAATCACTCTGTTTACATAGCCCATTGAATCATATCTTAAGAAGACAGCTGAAGATGGAGAAGTTCAAGAAAGAAGAAAAATACAATCTGATCTTAGCAAAAGGATCTAGGTTAGTCTTGGTTCTTCAGTCTCCTGAACCTTCTAAAGAGGTTGAAACCATAATATGTCTAGCTGGGATTCTCAAACTATTCTCGTTGACAAAGGTTAGGTGCCCCTGACCAATAGAAGTTCTCTGAGATATCTGGATATATTTTCTTTCTAATCATTAGCTGAAGATAATGGGTACCAAACCAGAGCATCTCCATTCAAAGATGCAGCCTAGAAGAGAAGAACTTACCAGATTCATCTGCACTTACCGTGTCTGCAAAGCAATATCTGATTGATTGAGGATGATTATCTGATTGATTGAGGATGCCTATGACTTTTATAGAGGACCAGAAAACTTGATTTGTGGGAAATAAATACCAAAGGAAGTAGGTAAAAAGCAAGCTAGAAGAATCATTGTATTGAGTCAGCTCCATAACTTGTTTTATCTCCTTCTTTACATAATATATCCAGACTTGGTCTCCACATTTCTCCACCCTTCTTGGCCCATGAATATGGACCCTGTTCCTTCTTTTTCCCCTGAAGGCAGAATTTTTACACACAAATTGGAGGAGTAAATTAGGTTGCCAAAGCAGATTGGTTTTTAATTTGGCATGGCTTTGGGTACTAGTTAAGAGGAATGGCATTGCATGGAACATCTGGATGGCTGGGCACGAAATCTCCTCCACTTCTGGTTGGCCAAACATGGAAGCGCTTTCCATCTCAAACACCCAAGGACTAGACCCTTTGCCATTCAACTTCCCTCCCCCCAAAAACCAGTCGAGAGTGACATCTGGTCACTGAAAAAGTTTCTATGCTTGGGACCATATCTGGACCACATCAGAACATCTGGACAGTCAGAAGAAAATGGTTCTTTTCTGCCAGGTCCTGCCTCAGATGTCCACAGCTCTATTTTGGTGGACACCTTGATGTCCATGACTCTATTTTTGATAGATACCTGAGATGTTCACAACTCTTATTTTGGATGGACACCAGACTTGGTGACTTGAGCCCCATCCTCTAAAGATGGTCCATTGCGCCTCCAACAGTAATTATCTTTTTGCCCTTGCACCTATCCTGTCTCAAAGAAGGAGGAAGAAAGCATGAAATGATTTCCTTAATAAATAAATCATAATCACTACATTTAAAAATCTTATCTCCGCAGAATGCTATCTCAGGCTAAATAAAAACGCAATTAACCTTCCATCAGCCGTGAGGCCTCCCACGGGATTGCTCTGGTTCATTAAAACCTAGCCTTGGAAAGGTGTCTCATTTGGATGACCTACCCAGGTGAGGCATTTGGTTTTTTAAAATAAGATGAGATCAGATGTTGTCTCTCGATTTGCAAACCAAAGGCAGATAGGTTTGCTGAAACAGTTGTACTTCTCACTGTTTCCTGTCTTGAGTGGCTTGATTGCACTGCGTCAGCTGTATTCTGTATTTATGTGTCTGGGTGTGTGTGAGAGAGAAAGAGAGCATCTGTAGGAGAAGGAAAATATAATTAAATTAATTTGAACCCAAATCTGGATGTCCTCTTTCTTTCTTTCTTTCTTTCTT